>OV725077.1:148627174-148937174 GCA_928085145.1 Nezara viridula | reverse complement strand
CCAAATGTAACACATATGTAATAAGACATTTCATATTTGGAGAAATATGTTGGTTCGGAAATATTAAAGCATATACATGCATAAATGTTAACTGATTTTATTTAATGCCTAATTGTATAGATAATGGTAATATAACAATTAAAATTCGATTATTCAAAGCAAATTTGTTATTTTCTTAAACAAATAAAAAATACCTACAATGAAATATAAATAAATATACCTGCCTTTATACTCTCATCAGACTAAAAAAAAAATCTTGGTGCTTAATTATTTATAAAAGTCAAATAAATAATCAAAACATACAATCGTAGAAGGAATGGTTAGTAACTACAAATGCATAAATTTAATAGTATAGAAGGATGGGAAAGATATATTATACTTACTTTTATTTATTATTTATACTTTTATTTATTACTTACTTTTTTTTTATTTTATATAATAGGGGTTTAAGGGAAAGTCACGAGGACGTACCCGATTTTTAAAACTAACAAAGTGATTTTGATACAGGCTTATTAGACCAAAATAAAAAAATATAATCCGAAGAAGTACTATTGAAATTTGAAATTATAAAAAAAAAAACGATATTTATGGAACGAAATAAATGGAACGATATTTATAAAATATTATTATCTGACTTAATTAGTGTTATTAAAAAATAATTTTTTTTAAATGTGATTAAATTATGAATTATAACTAACTTTTTTTTTTTTACTCATTGACCAAGAGCCTTACTTTCCCTTCTCTGTTCTAAGATTGCAGTTAATAAGATTCTGAGATGGTTCACATCTTTATTATTCAACAACGATTTGTAGAAAATTGTGCAATTGAGTTCATTATCTAACTCTAAGTACACAGCAAGGTCAAGAATGTATTGTGGGTTCGAATCACGTCGTGTTTCACAACTTATTAGCTTGCCAACACCTGTTCACTTATATTGTTTTATTTTGAAATAACAGAGAGCTCTCTTACAATTGTAGTCATTATTTTCCTACCCATTAATGTTCTTAGAAATCAGATTGACTCGGCTCCAGAAAGAAAAGTGTGAATGCTGAATCATTCGCAAAAATAGTGTCCCTAGAATCAACAAAAGTTTGAAAGTCCGACGTACTTACATCAATACTCTGCCTCAAACGCTTCGATTCGTGATGTCAAGGATTATGGGAAATATCATCTTGTTTAAATTCTGAACGTAAGGAGTATACTATCCTAACTTATTTAAAATTTTACAGAACGACAAAATGAATTTTCAAATCGTACACTATTCCTTGTTGTGAATAGTAGTAATATTTATATTTCCAGAGTTGCTTATTTTGTTATCGTTTAAAGATTATTAAAGATATTTATGAATGAAAACAAATGCCTGAATGATGCAAATATAATAATTAATTTAATTTAAAAATCATCATAATAGGACTTAGATAATCAAAGAACCTTTAATGAATACCTTGTCAGAATTTCTCCAACTTTGTTATATCTCTTTATTTCTAATTGCAGACCGCTGTGAATTTTGCAAATAATAATTTTTATTTAATATGAATCATATTCATTTGTCCTTACTTATTTGATGTCAATATCTTTTAGTTTATAAGAAAACTAAAATAAGAATCATGGAAACATTCTTAAGTGCTTTTTCGTTTATTTGTGCTTGAGGAGGTCCTTATGTACTACAACTAGGGCAGGAAGGATGGGTCATATTATCCATAGAGTTATATTACCAATAAGTAACAAATCTATTCTATTTATTTTTAATAAATCAGCTTTTTCAATAAATAAAACATTTAAAAAAAAATGATGAAAGAGTGAAAAGTTTGAAAAAATTAATATTGTCACAATCTGTACTTTAGATTTTAAAAATAAACTATTTGCCAAGCGAAATAATAACAGCAGTAGATTATGAGGGGCGTACACACGTAACTCCCAAGTCGTTAGATATCTTCATGCATGTTTTCTACACAGTCTACTTTATAAACGGAATTAACATTGCAATTAATTTCGCATATATTTTTTTTTTACTTTCACTTATCTATATATGTAATATATAGTAAGTGTAAATATTGCGAATGTGAAAATTTTTTAATCTAAGTTTTCAACGGAAATACACGTTTTGAGGTCCTCTGAGTCCAAATAACCAAGTACCGAAAAATTGTCTGTGTGTATGTGTACACTCTAGCTCGAAAACGAAAAGTCGTACGGAATTAATATTATGTATTTAAGAAAGGTATATGCCTTAGATGCCCTGGCAACTTTTTTCTTAAAATCGGCTAACCTGAAGTGCTACTTTACATCAACTCTGAAACACATTTTTACAACCCTTACCTTCTCATTAAACTGGAAGGGTGAATATGACTGACCAATCAGACATTATTTGTCATTTTAACAAGGATATTTCCTCATAATTGTCGAGAATATTAATTGGAGGCCTCAAATTAGTGGTTTTTATTACAGGCGGGTTCGGGCGAGCTAAGAGTGAAAACTGTGCCAGGAGGTCAAGCGACTGTGGGCAGCTATTGACAGCTGATGGATCCGGTCAATTGATTCCATTCGCAACTCCCAGCCACAATGGCTATTCGGGATAGACCCAATGTTTGCTGTCCCTGCAACAGGACTGGTTTCTTATTCACCCAAACATTTGTGTACAACACAACACAATATATGCTCTAATACCACCTAAATCAATTTTTGACGAAAATGCGTTATACAGCTAACTGGATTCACTTCTTCCCGGCAAACACTGGGGCGAGCTTAAGGCTCCTTAGAAATCGGCTCTAACTTCTTCCTCAAATTTTGTCTGTTTAGGTTTATGAGGGCATTGAATTTGAACTCAAGCCATTTAGTCGACCAGATGCATGCATTAAAAGCAAAATAATAAAATATCAATTTTAATTTTATCTTGGTAATGTCGTAAACCTATGACTTCCTGTCCTACAGTATCCTTTAACAATACCCCACTTATCCCTGTTGACCAAATCCGATACCTAGGACTCCACCTTGACAAACGACTCACTTGGAACCCCCATACCAGACTGAAACGACTAGAAATCGCCCGACGTTTCCGACTACTCCAGCACTTACTAGACAAACGCTCTAAACTGCCAACTATTTACAAAAGACTCATATATATTACAATAATAAGGCCTATTTGGACTTACGGGATCGAGCTTTGGGGCTCTCAAATTCCTCTCCTATCCAATCCCTACAATCCAAAATCCTTCGTAAAATCATTAATGCTCCCTACTTTGTCACAAATAAAATCATCCATAATGACCTTAATGTACCATATGTTTCCGATTTAGCTCAATCCAGATACCTGTCCTTTCATAATAAACTTCTGAACCATCCGAATCCTCTCGTTTTCAACCTTGCTTCCTCTTCTATTCCTGATAACCCTCCGAGGCGTCTAAAAAGAAGATGGCCTCGGGACCTTCTAATATAGAAATATAATTGGAGTGCTACCAATGGGTAGTTTCTCCTCATGTTGTACATGTCATATTACTTGTTCATATTTACTTGTTGTATTATTATTAATTACAGTTGTAAATTTCGTTAATAAAATAAAATAAAAAAAAAATCTTGGTAATATTTTATAAGTTTAAAAGTTATGTGAGTACATATGAAATACTACTGTTGTGGCACTATAATGATGTAGCATAAATAATTATAGGTCCAATAAAATAATTTATATATACAAGGTGTTCCGTAAGTAGAAGGAAATTTTGATAGCAGTGAGAAGACCTACAAATACCTCAATACCTACAAAAAAGTTCATATAAACAATCGACCAATTTTTAGCAGAAAAGTGGAAATCAATTTTTTTTTTTTTTTTTAAGGAAGTCATGTTTTTTATTGAATAGGAAACGATAACTAATGAAATATTTAATTGAAGCAATTATTAATTACTTCACTGTAAACTAGATGAAATTTAATTTAATTGAAAAGAAAGTTTTTAATTATTGAAACTATTTAAAGAGAACATTTTAGCCTCTAAATTAAGCTCTTAAGTTAACTAAATTAAGTTCTGTTTTTTAAAAAAATCATAAATTATTCGCTATTTTTTTTTTTTTAATGCTCATCCAACTATACCACAGTTACCCCACTTTTAGAAAAACTAACTCGTTAATAATGTTTATGTTTATATATTTTAAATTGAGGTTTATGAGG
Source organism: Nezara viridula (assembly GCA_928085145.1). NCBI lineage: Eukaryota > Metazoa > Arthropoda > Insecta > Hemiptera > Pentatomidae > Nezara > Nezara viridula. The sequence goes on along the minus strand of OV725077.1, from coordinate 148,933,016 downwards.
CAAAAACATGAGATTCACCTTAAGTTGTGTAAAGAAATGATGTAATTTTCTATCCAGTCTCCTAAAAGTACCAATGTTCTCAGAAAAAAAAAAAAACTACAATTAACTGTTGCAAAAAATAAGTGCCTAAATCCACATTTTATTTATAAAAATTAAAAAATGATTATATTTTTCTAACTAACTATTCCTTTTCAACCTTGCCTACTATGGTCTCTTGCCTACTATTGAGGCATTCATTGTTGCGTAGTGACTTCCCGGTGGTTGCTCCGAGCTACATATCCGATTGACTTGTTTTCATTGAGTTATTGACATATTCGATTGACATAATACCACTATACTAATAGAACTGCTGTACAAGAGAAAAATTTCCAACGCCATGGATCTAGTTTTTGAATTTATCTTGTGCAAAAAAATATTAATTCAAAACTTGTAATCTTGGATTAACTCTAAAGCTGGGGTATTGAGTCTTCTTATACATATTTAGATTTTAAAAAATAAATCCTCCTCTTGCTTCAGTTCCAGTGACGCGATTGAAAGAGGATCTCCTGAAGTTCTACTTTTCCATACATAGTTGGAGGGACATGTTTCATCTTATGGTAAATAATGTATATAAGTATGTTTGTTTTTTGTTTTTTAAATTTACTTATCTTTATTAAAGTTATTTTATTTTCATATTTTTTATTATTATTTATCTGTTATTTTGCTTTTGTTTATCTTATATTTTCTGTATATAAGATATATTTAAGAATGTAGTGTAACCTCACTACATCCATTGTCCATGGGACAGGATGTTATTGAGGTCAGGAGAAAACTATGAGCATAGATGATAGACCACTTCGATTGTACGATAGTTTATTATCATAAAATTCAACTATATCAGGTACTGGACTTATTAATCCTTGATGCATGTTTTTTTAGCTGTTGTTTTACATTTTTATAAAGGGAAAGAAGGTCGCAAAAAATCGGAATGAATCTACTGACAGCGATGTTAACCCCTCCTTCTAATGATTCGTCTTGTTACAATGGTTAAGAATGAGTGAGTACCATACGGAACACAGAAGTCAGGCCTTGCGTTGCTCCTGCGGTGTGTCTAAACGGTGGACCACGGCTCGTTGCCCAAGTAGCACGGACCAGTTCAAGAACAATTACCTTCCAACATTGACATGGATCCCAGGTCTCCTCTCTGCTCTTCCATCCAATGCAATCTTATTTATTTTATTTTGAAGTATAAAGAAAACACTTAAATAATACCGTAAGATGAGTATCGCAATGTATGAAATTGGCAACATGCCCGTTAGACTTGCAAACCCGATTAATAATATAATATATATGTATAATCTACTTATAACTTCTGAAACTGTGAATTCAATTAATGAATTTAAATAAATTCTTAAATTAACTGTTCGTGTTTTTTTGAAGTGAAAACTTCTTTAGCCGTGCTTTGCAATTTCTTATGGATAGTCTAGATACTAAGCCGTCACGCTCGGATATGTAACGCTCATTCGGGTAAAGTCGGTTCGAGTCGACTAATTTAAGTGTTTTTGCATTTCAATTAAAATAACTGAGGAACTAAAAATAGGACCTTCCTACTGTAAGGGAATTCGATCAAGAGGGAAATGTTCAGCATTTCATCCTCTTTGTAATGAGCTACTATTATAAATTGTATCTTAACTCAACGCTGTGTTAGAGAGGCAAAAATGGAAAACAATAGTGTCGAAAACCAAACTATAACGAGTTTTGTTGAACATATGGACTAAAATATTCCAAAATTTAAATGAGAATTCAGAAAACTAATTGTGGAAGCCAATATAGATACTATTTTTTAATCAGCCGTAAAAATAAGAAATTGTGTATTGCTATTAGATTTTCGATTATTACGATTAGATTTATTAGATTTTCGACAAATTACTTACTGACCCCGTTACAGAAATTAAAAAAAAAAAATGTCGGGGCTTTATTTGATATTTAGGAAATCGATTTAAATTAAAAGTATTCATCACATATTTTAGCTATCAAAATCCTCCTATATAATTTTCAGAGTATGATATAAATGACGATCAGTCGGAGTAAAGTTTACTAAAGTAATTTATACATAATGATTATTGTATATATATATATATATAATTACTTTATGAATTTATATTTCTAATTATTACTGGGTTTTGTTAATATTTTCACTTCTATCATGTGGTCTAAAGCACGCACTGAAGTTTTTTTCATGGTATTTCACTATTCATCATTGTGTTTTAAAATATTGTATCGCTTCAATTTTCTTTTCCTAGTTAAAAGTTATATTTTAATTGTTTTTATTCTTTATTGAAACAATAAAATTTGTATGCTATTTATTTATTTGTTGTTCTTATAATTTTATTTATATATTTTATTTCAACCACATATTGTAACACTATCTGTTAAAGCTGCATACACTCATATCTTTATTTTTTAATTATTATTTTTTCTCACCATTTATTTATATTTTTTTTTTTGTAAAAACTGAGGGATAATTGTCCCAGAATTGTACATTGTTTTATATTTAGGTTTATTTTGCGATGTATTATCGCGTTGTATATACGCACCAGCCCCGCAGTAATACCCAGTCTTACGGATCAAGACATCAAAATAGTGCCATAATACTACCGGGTCGTCAGTCTGGAGCTATCTTTCGTTTGTGCTGGACGTTTAACCCCACCATTTTCACCGGCCCGTCTCGTCTCATCTCACCTCACCTGCGCCATTTTGAAGATTCCAGCTGTATGTATTATCGAGTGTCATCAGGACGATATGCATATCGACCTCCCCTCCATCGACTGCTTTGACAACTAAACATCGTAGAAGGTAACCTGGTTGGAAGCAGAACCTCCAACTTGGCTTGTTTTTTTTTGTTTTGTTTATTCTCACCGTTATCAAAAACATTTAAATGTTAATTTGATTTGTTTCTCACGATAAATTAGTTTTATTCTTATTGACAGTTATTTTTTTTCTTAAATTTTGGAAGCTGATATTTTCCTATTAAAGGTTGATTTGGTTTTATTTTTACTGAACATTGTATTTTATGTTTCATTTTATTTTAGTGTATTTCAATAATCGTTTTCCATTGTTTATTTGTTTTTTAACTATTGTATATATTTTTTTATCTCAATAAATATTGTAAGCATTTAGAAGGGGATTTTTTATTTCTTTATCTTAACATATTTAATTAATTGAATATTTTTATTTTTCTTGTTTTAAAGGTCTCATATTTACTCTTTTTATTTTTCCTTCTTCCCCACAATATAATTTTACTCTAATTTTCTCCACCTTTGAGGAAACTCACCGGGGAAATATTTGTACTTCGATTTTGAAGTACCCCCTGGCCCCAACACTATTTATTGAACACATACTTATCTCTAAATCTCAATCCATTTTCCAAACAATTACAAGATACATCTACAACATATGATTTCGTCCTATTTGAATTAGGGCAATTCCATGATTTACTTAGGGCAACCTATTTTGACTCATTCGACGTTGCACGCTAACAACAAACATAGGCGCAGTCATTGTATTTTTATTGAAATTCGAACGACCAAAACAAATTGTCGAGTTTATATTATGTATATTATTATGAGCGACAACTAACGTAATTATAATAAAACGTAGTCATTATATAAAAAAATAATACCATATATTTAAAGATAAATTTATAATTTATTTATACATATTTTTTTAATTGGATTTTATTTTCTTTGTATTTATTATTTGACAAATGCTTGTACAAATTATTCTAAATACTGATTCTGGTGCTAGGAGAAATGCCTGAAGTTTGAAAAGATTTGAGGCATAGAGATAAACTCTCGTGATTTAGGCGGAGATAAAATACTTATGGACTTATTTACAGGCCTTAGCTGATAGTCGACTTTTCCTATTTTTTTAATCGATTTTAGTTTATTCATTCAATGAGATTTTTTTTTTCTTCCTATCAAGTTAGCGAAATGGTATTTTCATCCCCTCTTTTTTTTTAATATTACCTCGACTGCGCCTATGCAAACAAATGGTGTTATTACTTAAAACAAAATTATATATCTATAAAGACATATTAGGTTGCAAGGAACAGTTCTAAGACGCCTGAAACATGATAACCTTTTGAGCCCAAGTGCACAGCACTCATGTAATGCGTGTATAGTATTTTCGAAGATGCCTCAGTTTCAGGAACTGTTGGTATTAGTCCAGTCAATGAATGGCAAAAAGGTGTTTGTAGAGTGCATGGAGGATGGACAAGCAAATGACTTTGGGAATTCGTTGAGGGTACTTAAGGGGTAAAAATAAGTCCCCGCCCATAGCCCTTCCTCTTCATGGTGGGTGCACTTTTTCCATATTTTCTCATATATCTTGAAAACAAGAGGTCGCAGACGAAACATTGTCATATATATATATATATATATATATATATATATATATATATATATATATATATATACCTTTTGAGATATTCGCTAAGTTAAATAGACAATTTTCGAATAATTTATTTTCGCCTCGCGTTTTTTGTCAAACACTTCATTCTAAGACCACAGCCTTTCGGTTTACAAGAAAAGCGTTTGAAAGAAAATTGTATAATATAGTTGTTTCTTTAAACGGATATATTATTAACTAATTTATCTGTTATGAATTCGAAGTTATGGTAAATTTAAATATTCTACCAAATTTCGTAAATACGTATGAAAAACTGTAATTTGTTTATTTTTGAGCATGAATGTCCATCATTTACATATGAAGTGTGTATAATATATATTTATGAATTACTTAAAGATATATATAACAATATGTTTGCTGTGCTTGATTATGTCTTCTGGCACTGTGATCCACTTAAACTCATAAAAGGACTTTTTGTAATATTTTAGTGCATGCAATATGGAAAGAGTATTTGATTGTAATGAAAAATATATTTATGAAAATAATTAACATTAGAAAAAATGTACCTATCTTTAAATAGAGAGATTAGACTAAAACGTTTAGACAAAAATTAGAGGAAAGAAGTTTGTGGGTAATTGTGTCACTTCTAATTGATCAAAATATTACTATCAGCCTTAAAACATCAAACATTATAGGTTAATCTTGAAATAAAAAAAAAAGAAATGTAATCTGTTGGGGTCTTGGAAATGACAATTAGAAGTTGATTTCACTAAACCTAATTCCGCTGACCAATATAGTTCTACTTACCCTTCCAATCCCACGATTACGGATGTAGTAAGTTCCCCAACCAGAGCTGCACCAGATGGAACATGCGGAAGTGATGTTCCTTCCTTGCTCCTTCGCTTGTTGAGAGACATAGTTTGAGACTAATATATTCTCATACATGGAACTGCATGAACGGACTTCATAATACGATGAATCCAGATGACAAGATTACTCATACGGTAGCTGAGTCTTAAGAGGCGAGATTCGAAAATACCTATTTTTTTTACTTGGCATTTTTATGAAACGCTGATTGTATGTGATAATAAAGAAGAAAGGCTCTTTTTTAACATTTATTTATTTTGTCCGTTGACACATAATTTTTATTTGATGTTATAGTACTTTTTTTTATTAAGATCGAGTTTAGCATTATTCTTTCTATTGACGTAAAATAAACAGTTCTCATGACAATGGTAAACCAATCAAGACTGTTATAAATATTCTACAGTTGATAGATCAAAGCCAAGAAGTATTCAAATTACCATAACTGGAAATACGTATCGTCATATTAACTGTAAACTATCGAATATTAAAAGTCGCATTTTTCATTCATTTAATTTTGTTCAGAAATATCATTTTACAAGAAAAAGATACTTTCGACATTCTGCTATTTATTATTGCATCTAGTAACTGCAACAATAAAGAATTAGAAACGTTTTTTAGTATTTTTTGTTTTTATTCACTTGAATATTATGCGGCTGACAGGACGATATAGTGGAAGCCGTACTATCGTAATAGTCATTTGTCATAAACTTATATAAATGTAACAGAGGTACTGTTATGAAATAGTACCCATAGTTAAATTTGAACTAATTTATAATAATTTTAATTGCCCAAAACACTATTTCAAGCTCGATGGATAGATGGCATCCGAAGCCTGTCTTAAGTGAAGACCAAGGATCAGCCTGTTACTAAATGCCTAAATTCCAAGCGATTGATAATATTGAATGCGTTTCAATCTTTAAAAAGTTAGGTGGTACGAAAATGAAGAAAGAAGAAGTAACTCGACGAATCAAAATACCTAATCTTTAGAACCGATTACAAAATAAATATGTAGTTGTCGAAAAAACTGGTAAATACGATGACAGAGAGGATAAATTAAAGAAAATATTATATTTATCTTACTTAACAAGCAAGGTTTTATTTCCAGGATGAAATGAACAAATGAAAACAGAAACGTCGATTGCCATATAGATATATTTTCAAGTTATATACAATATTTTAAGTAATATTTCTTTTTAGATAAAATACAACTGTCTTTTACAAACATAAATATATAACACCAGTTAAAACGAATTTTCCTCTGCCTGCTCAAATTATTTATCCTTAAAAATAATTATTAGTAAATATCCTATGGTCATAACATATTTTTATTATACATCTATAATTACTTTAACGCGTTGAAGGGTTTAAGAAAATAACTATTCAACGTGTATTAAATATATGATTAACCATATAACGATAATATTAATGTTCCTTTTCTAGCTTCATATCAAGAATAATAAGAAATTATAGCATATTAGCTCATGAAGTATTCGATCGTAGCAAATCACATGGCATCCACGTCGATAGTGTCTTGTCTGAACGTTTCAATTTCCGCTTGGCTATCAGCTTTTAGCAGCGGGATCTTGCTGGGCTGAAAAAAAAACAATAAATATATATAATACAAACAAATCATGTATATTTGATTGCATTTCATATTTATATTGAATATTTTGATACTCATAATAATATATGTAATTTAAATTGATTCATATCGATGGTGTAGCCTCATCGATGGTGTAGCCTTAAGTAATGTCCAAAAGAGAGTTGAAGAAGTGAAAGATCTCGAAATCTATAGATAGAGAACTTTAAAGAGATGATGCTTTAAAGAAATAAGATGGCACAGCAGTGATGGAGATTAAATCGAGTAATGTATTGTGGTTAGGTGCGGTGAATAGCAGATTAACTGCAATTTAAATGTTGATGTAAGATGTGTTGAAGCCTCAAAACTTACAAAGTAGTAAGTTCTAACTTAACCTGTTAGGATTACTACATCTTTGGAGTACTGTTGTTGTAGTTGGAACGGAAGACAAAGACTGTTGTTTTGAACTACGTGACTGAGCCCTGTGCATCTCTCTTGTTGTTTTATATAATGTAATATGAGATAATGTACTAATAAAACATGGTGTCAGGTGTGATTTGATTCAAGATATGAACTGTGGGTTATCTTAATGGACCTCTGTAATTAGATTTGGGTAAGCAAATAATATAAGACTAACTAAAATGGAAGAGAATTCATCATCTGCAGCAATTTTTAAATTGAAATCCTTAATATTTGACAATAGTTTGCTTACATCTTGGCCCAAATGGAAAAATATGTTCAATCTAAATATGGTATCATCTAATAAAAATACTAGTCCCGAAGATATATAAATTATTATCTGGTTAACCCACATGATGATGCCATAGATGTATTTAGTACTTTTGATAAAGAAAAGACACTTTAGATAAGGTTCTCAAATATTATGATAATTATTGTAAACCTAGAGTAAACCTTGCAATGTAATCATTTAAATTTAATTAAATAAAATAGATAGAAGACCAAACTTTTGACCAATATTTTACCGAGCTTAAAACTGAGGCCAAAAATTGTCAGAAAATACATTGGTCTAATCTTCTCAAGAGAGGGAATTAAACCAGATCCATTGAAGATTCAATTTATTCAAGATATGGACGAACCTAAAACTTTAAAAAGGAATCAGCGATTTTAGGTAGATTTTATGTTCTATTAATTGCATCAATAAATTTATACCATGATACTGGAAGGTTACTGTTCCAATCCGAGAACTCTTAAAGAAAGAAGCCGAATGGATCTAGGAAGACACTTAAAGAGAATCTTTTAAAAATATAAAAAAATTAGTTGCATCCTTCCCTACTTTGCGCATTTGTGATCCTGAAAAAAATTTGAAATAGAATGTGATGCAAGCAAGGAAGGCCTTGAACCCTACAAGATGGGCAACCTGTTGCTTTTGGCTCAGGTAGTCTTAATAATTTTGAAAAACTATTGTCAAATCTTGAAGGAAATGATAAGTATTGTTTTTGCTACTAATTGTTTTCACCAATTTTTCTATGTGCAAGAAAACGTTAAAATATTTATACATCACAAACCAATAATCGCTGTAATGCTTAAATAAATTTATAAAAACTCTGCTCGGCTTCACCGATTGCAATTAAAATTATTTAAATATATGTTAACATTAGGATAAATACCTGGTTCACAAATGTACATTGTCGATATGCTTTCACGTACATATCACTCAAAGGAGACTTCACGGAAGATATTGATATGACCAAGGTTGTACATGCTATGTCTATTGAGGAATTTTCGCCAATCCCCAGTCAAGAAATAAAATACTTGCAAAATGCTACAATTGAAGACGATATCTGTTCTTGGTTGATGAAACTCATTGATTCGACTAGAGTAGAACAAATCGTAAACTTTTATATGGAGAGTTAAAAAAATTGTATGGTCTCAAAAACGAATTATTTATAAATGGAGGTCTTATATTTCTTGGAAAGCGAATGGTGGTTCCTTATAATAAAATATTGGCTCTGGTAAAATTAATTCATGATAAAGCTCATTTGGGTAACACCAATTGCAAGAAAAAAATAAATTTTATATATGACAGATGACATAGGTAAATAATTACGGCATGTCCTATATGTTAACTATTCCAAAATAATATCAAGGAGTCACTTACTCCGTCTGATAAACCAGCATACCCATTTCAGAAGCTTGGAATGTACATTGGAGAGTAAAATGGAAGATATTTTCTTGCTGTTGAAGATTATTATTCAAGATGGCTAGAGATTACTTCTCTTAAAACCAAAAGTTTTAAGAGAATAATTGAAAAACTAAAAGTTCTCTTCAGCACTCATGGAACACCAGAGACTATGAGATGTGATAATAATCCTTTCGCAAGTGAATAGATGCAATCTCTTACAAAGAAATGGACTTTTAAAATTATTACTTCCAGTCCACAGTATCCACGTTCCAATGGCCTCTCAGAAAAGGGAGTGGGAATCGCTAAAAAAACTAATAAAAAAAGGGACATACTTCAAAAATGATTTCTTTGAGGCTCCAGGAGTATAGAAATATGTACGCCCGTATCAGGACTAGAATACTCACCGAGTCAGTTGCTAATTAAGTCGATTCTTAGGGACAAAAGTAATACTGCAACTGTAATTTCTGAGGTGGTCGTGATAAACCGGTAAATATAATAATATTAAAAATATTGGTCCGTCTTACAACAGTCCATGATTCCTCAGCCATTTGTCAATTTTTCTAGATGACAATGTACAATCAACTTTATACATCGTGAAAAACAGGAAAGTTATGTAACGATTAATGCACTTCCGACGTAGTTTGGCGATGGTCCATTGCCTATTATATTGTTTCTTTGTCGATCCATTTGACACAGTACCTTGGGGTGCATGATGATGACTGGCAGTTCTGCGGCCAGCTCACCGCTCAAGGCACCGAGGTAGAGCTTCACCTTAACTGCGTAGGAGACCACAATCCCGAAGATGTCTTTCTGGTCACCGCAGGAGAATCTGAAACAAAGGTCAATTATCATCACAGAGCACAAAAAATAAGACAGGCCTACGAAGGAAAAACGTTTTTAATAACTTTGCATAAGTTCTGTGTTGTTTGCTGTGATGATTTCAAAAATATAAATAAATATTTAACACTTACCAACGTCTCACACCTTTGAGTATTAAAAACAAATTTAATATTCAAAATGGAAAAAAATAATTTTAATCATTCAGGTGATATTAGATCGGCAATAAATTCTACATTTATTGGAATGTGGAACACCAATTTACCATTACAGAACAAGTGTTTAGGCAACTTTCCAATTTTAATTAAGGCAAATAACTCTCATGAGTTCAAAATAGGAAACATTCAACTTATTGGCAACATTCGACTTATTCAGGCAGTGAATTTTGATAAATTGGTAGATTATATGAATTGTGCAAATCGACTCACCCATTTATGTTGGCTTAGGCATCTCTTATTACCTGTGGGCGTCCTTTGTGCAGTTGTTACCTCTGGGTAGGTATCTTATGTAGTGGGTCAGTCCTACCGGTAGTTGGTACGGATTAAATTTTATCGTTCAGATCTTATCTGATCTGCCCGCAACGAGATAATTGGGCAATAGTTTTCCACGAACAACGAGATATCAACAGTTTGCTTAATTTTCAAGTTGACTGCCATGCTATTGACAGCCTAATTAAAATTTGGAATGCAAAAAGGAATATTAGGGACTTTTTATAGACTCATCGAAAACTAGTTTTAAGGTTAAAGTTTTCTGTTACACAAAGGAAATAACTGTTGCTCATTCAGTCCTGATATTCGTAAAATGAAATTTGATTCCAGCTTCGAAGCATGGGTACAAAGGAAAGGAGACTTGGATATCATTTAAAAAGAAGTTGTGATTCAGTTTTTGGACAGCTTGAAAGCCCCCAACTATAAAATTATCGTAGCCAATATGATAGGCAATTTCAAAACTCTTTTTAAAATCACTTAAAGTCCATTTCTAGCACAACTAGCTTGATTTTAAGCATTGGCAACGGTTTCATCTGGACATAAAGAAGATATTGTCAATGTGATGGGTGATTACGTTTGGTCACTTCACGGATAAAAAGCTATACAAGAAGCAGTACAGAGAAAAAGGAAATGAATTAAAAATAAATAAACACCTAAAATATCGAAATATCTCAAAAAGTAACCACAAAGTAATGTATATGTGTATCTCGCTCAAAAAGTCTAATTCACTAGTAACTAATTCATACGGCAAACTGTTTTAGTAATGACCAGCATTAAAAACTGACCACCTACTAACTTACAAAGTGGAAGACGCCAAATTAGCCATTTCTCCCTTTATTTGACCATCCAGAGCTATGCCTCTTCTCTCTTTGTTGGTAGCCAATTCCGGAGTGAGATAGACTACCTTCTGCATACTGGAACCTGGCTGGATAGGGCAACCCTCACTGGAACAGAACAGGATAAAAAAAACAACTAATGTTTTGAATACAGATGAGCTAATGAAATCTAGATAAAGATTTACTCGGTCTCGAGTGACGCAATGGTAGTCCTGTACTGGCCATTCTGGAAAAGCATCACGTCGACACCCTGCTGGACCATCGCTTTGATCTTTTTGACCATCTTGTTGCTGTTGTTCCGCACACATATGTTTGCTGCGATTCTCTCACCGTGGTGATAGACCTGCGAAATCGTGTTTTCAAAATGACAAGTGAAGTATTGAATAAAACACTAAACCAATTATTTTTTGCCCTTTCCACTGTTTTAAAATATATTATCTAAATTACTGTTACAAATCTGTTTTTTATTGGAAGGAGAAAGAGGTTAAAAGAAGGGTGGAAACACGAAGCAAGGACCTCCTGGAAAACTCCTAGTTCAGCTATGTATTATACCATGTATTTTACTAGTTATATTTATAAAAAAAATGTTTTCACCCTCTTAAAATATTTCGTGTTATTAAATTCATAAAATGCAAACAAGTCAAAAAATGTTTTCGTGGTTTATATTTATCAATTATTATTTTCACTTTCCAATATATGAAATATATATTCCAATAGTAATGGAATATATTGCGAACGTAAAACATTTTATCCGAGTTTTCAACGGAAATAACAGTTTCAACGGCTCGTTTTAAATTAATATCTCTGATATTAAAATAAAATAATATTAATAAAGTAAATGGGTTTCAACAGAAATTTTTTCATAACATTTTCAAAATATGGGTCCTAGTTCAAAAAATTGATCCCATTACGGACCTACTTTTTTTTACCTAGTATTAGAAGGAATCTAATAAGCATTCAAATCAGGAAAACTAAGTTCTGCCCGATCACAAAAATAAATCGGGATGGTATAAAAAAAAAAAAATATTCCAAACAAGTAAACAAGAACCACCAAAAAGAGAGAGGTAATTCCACTTACAACTTAAACAGGAGTATAAGTTATTAATTTTGATCTCGGTTCCTAGCCACGCCAAAGCTGCTTCGTTTCGACTAAGTAGTCCCTTAAAAGTTGATTCGAAAGCATCGATACATTTTACATACATACATTTTAATACTCTGAATGAAGCCATATTAACGAAACAGCCAAAAAAAACATACTCTCCTTGCTATCAATCCACGATAATTTGAGGAATTAGGACGTTAAAAAACAAAGAATCGTAAAATTCTCGCCTCTTAAGTACCTAAGGTCAGCTAATATATTATTTTCTTTTAAGATATATTATAATTAATTGATTGTTAATGTTTCAAGACTCATCACATTTAAAGGAAGAAATCATCAATAATCAAACTTCATCAGTCGTTCTGAAACCGATTTTTTACTCATAAACTCGTGTGGTACAAACTGAAACTTTTTGAGATAAATTGAAAATTTTAAATTAAATGTTAATGCAGACATAAGAACCGTTTTACGAGACTTGATAATTGGATTCAGGGAACCTCAAAACGTCTATTTTCGTTGAAAACTCGGGTTCGAAATTATTCACGATTGCAATACATTCTCTTACTATAGATTTAATATGCAGGTAAGTGGAAGTTAAAATATTTAAAAACATCGGTACAGCTATGTAACGTATATATATAAAGTATATAACATAAGATATATAACATAAGTCTCTTACAGACAGATGTTATTAAGTAGGTATGTTATATTCGTAAAAAGATTAAACATTAGTACGTATAATCTTCTAGTTGAAAGAAATAATATATCATTATAAATCTTTATTTGAAAGTTGAGAAAAATTTATTGCCGAGTTACTTGTAAATGAAAAACAAGACGTAGACCAGGAAATTGAATAGATCTGAATATTGATAATTAGTGTTCATACCTGTTTGTCCAGGACGACTTCCAGCTCCAATTCTCCAGGACTAAGCATAAAGTCTTTCCTGACCACGGTACAAGGCTGCCTTCCGCTTTTCGAAGGCGCATATTGGACTTTGCGAATACCTAATGACACAGTACTCCTGTAAAATTAAATTAAGTTCATTAATGGACTTTATTTTGCACTGCAGTTTCATCGACACTAGTAATTATTTCTAGTGACATTGTAACTAATAATAATGCATTATAATCAAAGAGGAAAGAGTTCGGATTAAAGATCCAGAAGCAGGCTACCTCCTGTGGGAGCGGTCAGTTTCATGTTCTCCAACGAACATCTTCAAGAAGTACTGCAATCCACAGGGTTCTCCTGTTTCGTTCTGTCCAGGCTGAATGGTTATCGAAGCAGGCGCGTTCGGAGGCAACTTAAAAGTGAATGGAAAAGCATTTGGCCCAAGCTTCTTCAGCAGTCGTTCCTGAGAAAGAAAGAATTATTTCTACAATGAAGCTAAAATAGGCATCTTCTAAAGAAATAAAAGCCACTTAATTAATTTTAAATTTTAATTGAATTATATTAATTAATTTTATTTGAAGTCATTGAAAAAGCCTTATTGGGATTACGCTGCAATAAATCGAATCTAATTAAACATAAGAATTCTTAGTGCTTCAATAAATCAACGAATTCTTCTTTACAATTTAAAATTCTATAAGAACCCATCAATGTTCTTTATTGTTTTAAGAATAAAATCGTTCATAATGGCTCCATATACTTGTTGATTTGACCCAAAATAGATGCCTATAATAAAATAATTATTACTGTAATAAACTTTAAAAACACGTTTCTAACCTGGTTTCCCAATCGTTCCCCATTAGCCTTATGGCGTCTAAAAATATAAACTTATAAAAGAGATTATGCTGGAATACTACAAGCAGTTCTCTTACAGATCATTGTCATGTCATATTAATGACAGCACAGTTACTTATGATATTTTTGATGAATATCAATTTTTTGTTGAATATTCAGCAAATAAATAAATTGAGTGCGTAATACATAATATAAGTAATATTACCTGTTATTTAAGTTAAACGTATTCTGCATCATTTTCGAATGAGTGAGTGAAACTCATATACAATGTGTATGTAGTACAGTACAACACACAAGTTCGGAAGTAAGAATAGCCTATTGTTGGCTCTAAATAGTTCCCCGTTCTTTTGTTCATCATAACTGCGTCCTTTTAGAATAGTTTTAATAAGCGCATCACAGAAATTATTCTGTTTGTAACGATCCTCCGTCAATGTATGCTATTTGCAATGTTTAAAACAAATAACTACTCCATGTTTCAGCAATTGGTTAGATTTTGTTTGTTTTATTCTTGATTTCAGTTAATAATTTTTTGATCAAATTCTAATCATAGTTCATTTCATATTGCATTTTTTAAATACAGCTCTATATTTTAATGAAGTCTAAAATCATAATCTCTAAAAACATCAATATTTCAATTTTTAAAATTAGTCTATATCTTTGTTCTTGTTAAAGCATACATTTATTTTTGGTTCATTCATAATATAATAAAATCAACAAGTTTTCATTTATTATAAATTTATTTCAATTTTCGATAGTAAAATCAATTTTCGCACCTTAATTTAAATTTAGAATCACTTTATTTCAAATAATTACTTACAGATATGTTTGTGTAGTTGTTTTTTAAATTACTTATCTTTAAGTTATTTTATTTGATTTATTTATATACCTTGATTATTATTTAATTGTTATTTTTCGACTGTTTATTTTATTATTTTTTTTTTTTTTGTACATATAGTGTCAATGTGATCTCACATCTCTACAACTATTGTCCACAGAATGTTATATTATTCAATAACTCATAAATAGGTTCATCTTTGCCATCAGGCAGTAACCAACAGATCAATGTAATCAAAAATTGTCAAAACCAATCAAAAATGTATTTTAAATAGGAATAAAGACCTCAATGTTCCATATGTTTCCGATTTGGCCAAATCCAGATACCTATCCTTCCATAATAAACTTCATAACCATCCGAATCCTCTTGTTTCTAACCTTGCTTCCTCTTCGATTCCTGATAACCCTCCGAGGCGTCTGAAAAGAAGATGGCCTCGTGATCTTCTCATGTAGACAAATTATTAGAGTGCTACCAGTGGGTAGTTTCTCAACAAGCGTGTTTCATGTAATAATATTTCCCTGTACAAATTTACTAGATGTATTCATACTAATACAGTTGTAAATATCATAATAAAAGTTTTAAAAAAAAATAGGAATTCACTATTATTTTATAGAAAAACATTTCTCAGATTTGATTTGGTCCTGTAAATATACTCGTGTAAATTGAAGAGGATATTAGGGTTGGACTGGAGGCGGGAAATGCTTGTTATTTTTTTTCTTTGTCCAAACTACTTATTTCTCTCCTCCTGTCCCGAAAATTAAAAAATAGAATTTACAAAACCATTATCCTATCTACGGTTCTTTATGGATGTGAAATTTGGCCGCTTACATAAAGGAATGAGCTACGTCTTAATGTTTTTGAAAACAAAGTATTGCGCAGAATATTCGGACCGAAAAAGAACGAGTCAATTGGAGAATTTAGGTGGTTCACAACACTGAATAGCATGAACTGTATCCGGTTAATATAATTGTTAATAATAAGCGTTCGAGGGCTAAACCAAAGAGAAGGTGGAAAGATTGCGAATGTGGACATCGATTGGTGTTATCGGCATCGAGCCTTCGGGTTAGCTAAGCCTTATTATTATTATATAGGGAAATTTTTTGTTTCATAGCATTTGCTGGTTACAGCACAATATCCGGACTTAAGTCAAGGGTAGGCTAGACAAATTAATCTGTTCCATTCATAAATTTTCGAACAATACTCGCTGTTCCCAGCAACACAGCTTTCTGCATTAGCTTCAAACAATTCATCGAAAGCTCTGATTCCTTCATGGAGCCCACTGTTGTGTCCGGAATCAAACCGTTTGCAGAGATGACCAGCGGCCAAAACCTCACTTCATCATCTTTATACAATTGCTTGAGTTTCTCATCGAGACATTAGCCACACTTTCCTTCACTTCCTTCAGGCAATATGTATCTTTATTAAATGACTTAACAGTGCCCCATACTATTAGCTTATCAGTGATCAATTAGAGGCTCACTTATTTGTCATTGATGTTTTAGCAGATAATTGTCTGCAGAAAAGTTTCTCCGAAGTAAGAAAAGCTATTAATCTGCGTCTTTCTTTCAGCTACCACAATATAACTCCTCATTCTATTCGCGCACACTACCAATTTCTGCTTCACATTATCCATAATTTTCGCTAACTTCTTCATTTCTGCTTTTTGAACACCTCCAATATATGAGACAATTATTTCATCTATTTTTGTCTTCATCTCGATAGAGGCAGGCTCTGGGCTTCTTAAGAAATTGGTAAGAACACCAATCTTTCGACGCAGAAACTCAGTCATATTCAAGAGCCTTCATTTACACGGGACCTTTCTTCTTCTTGGCACTGTTTTCGTCACCTGGCTTTGACTTATGAATTAAACCTAGTTTTGACGCTACAGTTCTGGCAGCTATATATACCCAGTGGCAGATATCTAGAAGCTCCATATAATTCGAGACGCTATCGCACAAAACTTGGTGATTTCTCCATTCATCTCCTCTGTTCATTTCTCGTGTCTATCTCATACGTCAGTGCTCAACCCTTTGGCGGTTAGGGCCTCTACTTCGTGCAGGAGACACAACCGATTTCAAGCTCGAACTAGAGTTCGTTTGTTAGTCCTCGATGATCCGGTTTTACGGTTCCATACGACATCGGGGCGCCGCTTGCCCCGCCTGCTGATCCAAATCCTCTAGAGTAGCCCTTTCTCTAGATTCGATTTTATTTCGAGACGATTTTGTGACTTCTTTGCTCCATTTTGTTGGGTAGGTTGCATTTTTAACCTTCTGCCAGGTTTTTTAGTGAAAGTAGCCCTAAGGTGTGTTCTGTAGCTATCATTGTGTCAGTGTATGTGTGTAGTGTTCGGTTAAACTGATAGAGTTTCTCAGACATTGCTGGAAATATTCACCTACCTAGACTCGATGAGTCAAGGGTTAAGCTCTGTTTAGGAAATGTTTAAAATATTCCTGACAATGCTGGCTGTCCTTTTCTTATTTCCTTATCTTCTCCCCTACCATTTTTTGAATATTTACTTCGCTGGGAACTCCTATCTCAATTATTGCAGCCGTTTTTTCCTTTTTACACAGCACCAAAATATCCGGTTTATTGTTTGGTACTGTGTAATCTGCACACAAACGAACCTCTGAACCAACTGCAACCTATGAACGAAGCAATTGGCCCATAATTTGTGGATGACAACGCTAAACCTCATAGAAATAAACTGTGATATCCATTTTTTCATAATTAATAAATTCGCCGCCTAGATTGGTCTGATTGCTCTCTAAACCTAAATTTCATTGGGCATGTATGGGATCAATGTCAGTAACGGATTTTAGGACAGAATACCCTTCCACAATCTGGGTGAGCTGCATATAGCAATCTTAGAGGATGGAAGACGATCTCTCAAGATAGTATCAAAGTACTAATAAGAAGCATGGCATCGTTCTACTCATGCAATAATTAATGATCGAGGTGGAACAGCAAAGTAAATAAATAAAAAAAATAATGCAGTTTTTCAAAATTTTAA
Source organism: Nezara viridula (assembly GCA_928085145.1). Lineage (NCBI taxonomy): Eukaryota > Metazoa > Arthropoda > Insecta > Hemiptera > Pentatomidae > Nezara > Nezara viridula. The sequence goes on along the minus strand of OV725077.1, from coordinate 148,915,192 downwards.
ATTTAGTTAATTTATCAGTTGAGCAATTCCTCATCAGTTGAGGAACTGACGAGAGATTGGAGCAGCAAGCTACTCCACGGTAGGTTTTGCAATGCCTTCACTTCTACAGGAATTAGTCATTCTGCCTCCGTAGAATGGCTTCGAAAAGGAAAACTGTTCCCAGAAACAGAGGGTTTTCTTTTTGCTATACAGGATCAAGTTGTGGCAAATAACTCCTATCGCAAGTACATTTTTAAACACGATGTTAGTGATAAATGACAAAGTAGCAATAGAGTCAATCCAGCATATCACAACAGGATGTGCAATATTAGCAGGAAGAGAATACCTAGGAAGACATAACAATTTAGCAAATGTAATTCACCACGGTCTTACTTAATATTACAAATTTACCGAGGGATCAAAGAAATATTACCGTTACACCACGCAGTATATTCACTCTGACAAGGAATCTACAATCTATTGGGATCAACCTATAACCAAGACCAAGACCGATTTTCGGCAACACTATATATCATCCTTCTTATAACTGTGTGATGGCTAATTTGCACATTAGAGGCAGCAAACAAATTATCAACTAGCCTTCGGAAAGCGTCGAAGCGATTTCTTCAAGCTACATATATTGGTCTCTTAAAGACAAATATCGGAACTGATATTTGACATCCCTCAGCACATGTATATTCAAAACAACCACTGTTCTGGCAACTTCTCTATGCGCGACTAAACACACTTTGTGAGGTTAGATGTTTCATTTATTTGCATATAATTACTTTCCAAAGCAGTAAAAGCTGTCTTACTGCTGTAAAACATCCTTCAGACTTTTTAATACCCAGAAGAACTTTTAAAAAGGGTTAATAAAACATACTAAGAACGGTAGTAAAAAAAAATATATGTTTGCGAGAAATAAAATGAAGTAAACACAAGCTGTGAAGACGAACTGAGGGTAATCCCCTCTTATATTTATGTTTGAGAGATTTTTCAATTTTAAAATTTTTCAATTCAAACTAATTTCAAAGGAATTAGCCCGTTGCGTGTGTTAACAAACAACAAGTGTCAAATTGGAAAAAGTGTTTATTCCCCATTATTTTATCAACAGTTAATGCAATGATCCACTTCATTTGCAAATGAGTACAATTAATAGATATAAAAAATATAGGTACGTAATCTAGATGAAAACAAAAATTAGTTTTAGAGACTTTTTAGTAGACGTTGTACAATATGAAAATTGGTTTTAATATTTTACAATGCCCTGTAGTACATTTCTAGACTGATAAAAAAAAATAAAGAACACCCCGATGTGTCAGTAACACTGTTTTTTTTTTTTAAATAATATTTGAATTTCGATGCTTTAACTTTTTCCCATTACTACCACTTGCCCAATGACCAGATATAAACACCAATACTTATTTTAGATTTGAGTTGATCCAAAACGTGTGTCATATCGCTTCAACGTGACAGTTCTAGTGAAAGAAGAAATCCCTAACTTTTTTAGAGAAAATGTATTGTTCCGAGTCAGAATTTTCGAGTAGAAAGTTCACCTTTACCCAGACTCATTACCCTCTTTAATATATTTTTAATTTTGTTTTTCTAGTTAGCAAATAACCTGTAACTTGGTGAGATTGAAGTCCGGTTTCTCGAGTTGAGGATAAATCTGGACAGAACAGAGGTAGAGGTCCTTCTGGAAGCTGAGGCCCATCACTTCATCTTCCTCTCTTCCGTAGCGGAAGCTGCAGACCACCTGCCCGAAAAGCTTCCGGTCAGCAAGGTAGCTCGTATCCGCCACCACGACGCCATCTTTGAAATATAAGTATAATAATATATATGCAGAATAATAATTCGATAATATTATATGATTTTGCTTATGCTGCGTGCAATGGTCAAATAGTTTACGACTCTGAAAGGGAGACATAACTGACTACCAGAGATTGGGAAATACTACTCTGAGTACTGACTACCAAGTATTTAACTCAAATACTGTCCTTTTTTGAGTAACAAAGAATTTGGAGTTGGGGTTGCCGAACGGGCTAACGAGTGTGCACAGCACCGCCGTTGCCCCGCAACTTGATATATAATATAACTGGATAAAAACAGTGACGAATTCAAGTCCCGGTGCCGGGGAGTCTTTTAACTCTGCCATTAATCCCCGCCCTCACTCCCTGGTCCGGGAAAACCCCGCATTAGCCTTAAAGGCGAGAAAGGGGAGGAACCAACAAAAAAAAAAAAGTACCAAAGAATTTAATTACTACTTCAGTTGATGTCAAACGATTGACAAAAGTAGTGATTGAATTCTCAATAGTGAGTAATCAGAGTTGCATTTGCCCATCTCTACTGACTACAGGACAATTTAACAAATACTGAAATATCTTAAGCAAAATTATAGTAATAATAAAGTTTTAGCCATTACTTAGTAGGTAAGTCGTATGAATAAATATTTCAATCAAGTTGGCAAATCCCCTTTAGTAAAATCCTCTAAATTGAAGTAATATTTGAAACATAAAAAAAAAACTAATGGGGACGGTCTCTCCTCTAAACGATCAAAAATACTGTTAATATAATTTAACTTAGCATTTATTTTTACCTTATTTGGTAAGAATAATAAACAATATCGATTTTTTTTAATTACTTTATATTTTCTAAAACATATATTATGTGGTTAATTCAGAAGTTAACTCTTATGCATAAAATATATTTTGCCAGTGATCGCTGCTAGATATACATATATTTTTATAAATTACATTTAGGATAAATGTGAATCAGCTAAATTCAAAACTTTCTATCAATCGTTTTTTACGATTGATAATAATATAAACATTTTAGAAATCATTTGGATTTGGTTTAGTCAATGTTACAACGATAGTCAATTTTTTTTTTATTACTTGTAATTAAATTTAAAACCATAAAAGTGATTCTTAAACTATAGGGGTCTCAACTTGATAAATATAGCACATTATAAGACTTTAGCGTAGTGTAACTTTTTTATTTTGTTGTAAATGGTGATGGTGGTGGTGATGGGGCTCACCCATTCATACAAAACATGTATGACTATTTAACTTAAAACCTCTTCATTTTTTTTTCTATTTTCTTTCTTGGGCCATAATAATATTTATATTTATAAATATTATGATGTCCTAAACTGTAAGAAAGTTTCTTCTACATCATTAGAATCATTTAGATGTCAGACTCAACAGAAAAACATCTTTTTTCAGCATATTGCGAAAACACGATGCTCGATTTTATCCACAGGCATAGAGAACCGAAACCTTAAAAAAGCAAAATTGGTCAACCCGTTCAAGAGATAACCGTGGCACAGACTTTCAAACAGATAAATAGCTAAAAGTGCGTTTTATGGAATCATTGGGATTGAACTTGAAGTTCTGTTGAAAACCAGACGTCAAGAATTTTACTTAATTAAAATACTTATATTAGTAACAGAAGAAAAGTAAAAAAATTGTTCCAATTTTTAATATAATGTTCAAAGGTCATTTAATTTTTAGTATACACCGTCGGTTTATTCCAAAAAGTCAATAAGTACATTTTTGTGGAGCTGAACCTTTTTCGTGAATTTCGACCTTATTAATAGATAAAAACCACAATAATGCACTAATATGATCAATTGTTTTATATACAAAATATGTTTATAACAAGCGCATACATTTCTGATTTCACGAAGGAAAAATTTAGCAAACTTCTTAGGGATTTAAGGTTACGTAATATCACTTAATGACTTTTTGCAAAAAAACGCCGATATAAATCTTTATTTATTTATTTTAACTATACATATTGATTTTCCCAATATTGTTGAGTGCTACCCCAGTCACACTTCATATATTTCTCCACTGTTTAAAAAGAATATCTAAAGTTGGGGGACTAAGAATGTAATTTATCAAACATAATTGGAATTTTTTTTTATTAACGGAAGTATTTTAGTTTATCACGACTAACCTAATTTTATCTTCATTCGTGATTAGTTTTAGCTATGTTATAAATGTAGGATTTGCTGCCTAAAGCGAACGTCGTCAGAGATTTCGATGAGATCTGATAGCAAAAGTTTCACTTAATGCTTGCTACACTTTTATCAAAACTACTTTGATTTCACAGAAAAGGGAATAGAAGGATCCTTTTTTCAAATAAACTGATCATGTCCTAATTATGAACAAATTGGCTTTTACAGTCACCTAGCGAACATAAGTGCTGGAATTATTTACTTTTGGTAGCTCAACTGGACTTTTTTACTATCATTTTTTTACGATTCTTAATTGATGATGTATTTTATACATATGATAATTATAGCAATGTTTTATTTTTATTTTTATAAGTGAAAGCCATCGTATCGAATCATTAATTGGGAGTTGGCAGAAACATTTAAATTTTAGCTCTTTTCTATACAAATACAGTGATTCTGTAAAAAGACTGAGTCAAAATGATATTAAACGTCATAATAAATCATGTTATTATGAGGAAGATTTTAACTTCTGGTATAATGAAATATAGAAGTGAACAAGATTTAATGGCGTTAAATTGAAGTTAAATAACTTCTAGTCGACGCCCCTTTAACCGCCCATTTAACTTGAGTACAGGATGTGAAAATAGTAGATAAAATAATGAATACAGCCAAGTATTACTCAGACTTGAAGTAAAAATTATACAACGAATGCCACGACTACTGGCGAAAAGGAAAACGAAACAAAACCCTGAATACATTATTGGAACAGTAGTGCATTTATTTATTGAGTCGATCCCCGCGATGAGCATCCTAAGAAAAGTTCGGTCTTAATATCTTTGGTTAAAACTCGTAAGATTTAAAGTAAATTATTAAAACCAGTTTTAACCCATTTATTAAATAAAAAAGAAGTTCCCAATAAAATAAAAAAGAAACATTAAGAGGAAGATTTTAACTTCTGCTGGTATAATAAAATGTAGAAGTGAACTAGATCTAATGCCGCCATGTTTTATGCTCACCAATCGGTTCGATGGCCGTCACATGATCCACGATGTCCCTCCTTCCGAGGTACACTGTCACTTTTCCATTCGGAGAGACCTTCTTGAAAACTTTAAAATTTGCTACCATCTTGCTAGCTTCGTTCAAGTCCAGCAAACTGGTGTTATAATTATCTGAGTTGTATATATGTACTCCCCTCCCCTTAAAAGAAATACACATATGGTTTCTGTGATCCGATTAGCTCCTCTAAAGTGGATTAATGGTTTGGCTTCATAGGAGGCCACGAGGCTTGCCTATATGCCACAGGTATATCTCATTAGTCAGGTGGTATTGGTAGGTTGCCAAACCAATAATGGCGTCAGTCAGAGCAAGGTGGAATCGGAACATAAATAAACAACATGAAGGAAATAAGAAAACAAACTTTCTTCCTTCTCAGTATTATACCTTGATTTTCATTTGCGTGACTTGTTTTATATGAAGGATAATAGCATACATCATTCCCTTACAATAATACAAAAAAATTAATATTTTTTCTGCTGAAATAAGTTCTATGAAATGAAAACTTACCGCTACCCATAACCACATTTTTAATCTTTTCTCAAAGATCAACGCCTAGCTGGAATAGTATTAAGTGAAATTGAAATTTCGAAGCCAATAAAACTATCTGAGATAAATGAACAAGCCTTCATGGGGATGCCACAGGAGCGGGAAGGAAGGGGGATAAAATTCTCAGGGCCAGGTAATACTTCGCTTGTACTGCCCACCGCAGCGACTGCTGGCGGTTGAGTATTACTTAAGTGAAATATAAAAGAGCATATTCTGTTGGAATTTCTAGTGGTATAACTTCATAACCATGCTGTTTCTTTCTGGTTTAACCAGACACTTCTCATATGCGTACATCTTTATTAATCAGTACCATTTGAATAGCTCGCCATCATGCATTATATTTCATATAATTAGCTATTTGTATAAACTTTCAAAAATTAAAAAAGTATTACGGAAAAACGTAAAATTTGGAGTAAACGCGTTTTCTTTTTTTTTTTCTTTTTTTTGTTTTGTTAACATTGAATATTTTCCCCATTATTTTCTTGTCGTTTGAATTAAAATAACTTAAACTATTAATTTGATTAATCTAATTGGATAAAGTTTTTTTTTAACCTATTTATTTATAGATATTACAATCTATCACAATTAAGGGCGTTTGTAATAGTGTTCAGAGAACATATTCACACTCTATCAACAATAAATAATACAGAAAAACAATAATTCTAAAAGTAAGTGTATATAAACTACAATAAAGTTGGGCAGCGGTAATCTAATTTACTAGCAGACTCAAATTCAAAAATTGCAATTTTATATACAAAAATCGACTATAGTCTTAAGACTTAAAGTAAATTTTTAAAATCAGTTTTAACCCATTTATTAAATAAAAAAGAAGTTCTCAAGAAGCCAATATATGAGATATTGAAGAAAATTGAGAAATACGCGTGTTTACCTGGTGCACCAGGTTTGCTTGACATATTTTTCATTTGCCCAGGAGTTTCGTCTAATAAAAGACCGCAAGACATCTTAAACAGTTTTAAAGATAACATATATTTACAGGCAAGACTACAGAGGAAATGGGGAAACTTCTTGAGAACACTACGAAAAACTAGAGGAGAAGTCCAGAGTTCTGCCCTAAAAGGGAAACTGCCAATAGAAACATTTTCCGTGAATTTTTTGGACATAGAGGGGAGGAGAAAAAAAAACGTCTGCCAAGTAAGGTCAGTATAGCTTCCTCATCGTTTCCATTGGCTAAAATATATCTATATCACAGAGTATACAGTTTTTTACATGAGAATAAAATCTCTAGGAGAAGCCGATTCGGAAAAGCAGTTACCCTTCAACATTCGCGGGTTTGATATCCACGATTTTCGTTTATCAGCTAATACTAAAATGCGAAAGAGTGCCGTATTAAAAGATTCCATATCTGATTATTCTTAATTAAAAAAAAATGCTAATACAAACTGAACATGCATTTCACTACTGATAGTGCAAAAGGTCGTTGTAATTTATTGTTTTACAAGAGAGCATAAAAACAAATTATTTCTTTATGCTTTATTAGTATAATTTCATATTTTATTGTCATCTGCTATTTTCCATAGTAGCAGACTACTTATATCAGTTGCAGGCTACAAAATGTCACATTTAGCACAAATAGAATAAAAGTTGAAAATTTGTACATACGACCTTTTGTACTAATAATAGTGATGTGTACTTAATACGTATGTTTTCACGAGTAAAATGGATGCAACTAAAAAATCCATAGGAAAATTCAACTTGTTGTTTGTTCGAAGTTAATGAGACCAATATTTTTCTTCAGTCAGAACAAAACCCATTAAGCTAGAAAATATAAAAATATGTGTGAAGTTCACACAACTTCGATATGTAAGGAGGAAATCGAGACCAAGACAAACTGGTTGAACAATGGAAATAAATACAATCACAAATAAGTTTTTTTTTTTTTTTTACAAATTCATAGTAAAAATTACTTTAAATGTACTGAAAATTACACGAAATCTAAGTAACGGCAGTAAGTGTCATGCCAGTAACGTTTGGAATTGACCAAACAATACGGTATCAATTAATTTTTTTAATAAAACCTATAATTTTATAACCCCATAACAATATTTTAATAACCTAACTCCAAATCCACTTCAACATTTCAATGAATTCAATGAAATTGTGAAGTAAATGAAGTTATTTCTATAATGTTCTCCAAATTTCCGCCAAGTTTGGGTCAAATCGAATGCTCCGTTTTCAAATTGTAGGCATATCAAATAACACATTTCCTGATCTGAAAGCAGAAGTATTTTTTTTTTTTTTGGAGTAGTAGATAGAATTTGATAAAATTTATGCCTATTCCATTTTACATTGACAATTCCCTAAATTCTCTCCAGATTTGGGCCAAATCGAACTTGCAATTTTAGAGATATAGACGTATCAAGGAAAACACGTTTTCGCATATATAAGAGAAATCAACGGACAGAATTCAACAAAATTGACCCTACATTATTTTTTCACAAATGCCTATATTTATCTAATTTTTAGCGAACGAGCCATTTCTGAAATATTGGCATATCTACAAAAATGCGTTTGCGCGTGCGTAAGCGGAAATGCTGGTTAGAATTTAGTAAAATTGACATGGGGCCATCTAGACTCGAACCCGCACAATTCATGAAAATTTCATGAAAATTGTATAACCGGTAGTTGGTGATATACCCGTTACATCGACTTGACTACAGTTGAGATTTTTTTATCAATCTCCAACTATACTTCAGATACCTCATTTTTAGAACCAATATTCTTGTTTAATTAGCTTTTTAGTCCATAATTAGAATTCATCTCAAGTTGTATAAATATATTATGTGGTTTGATATCCTGTCACATAAAATATCTGTATTTTTGCATGTCTAGAATAAATTATTGAAAAGTTTAATTAAAATGAAATATCTGAAATCAATTGGTTTGGTGTATATAATATATACTTAGCCTTCATATCTTTGATCTTTTTAAAGGGAAACCAATTAAAGGGAAATTTAAACAAATATATTAAATTATTTGTTGGTTTATTATTGTCACACTTTTTTATTCATTTAGTGAATTGTCTTTAAATTTTCTATTATTTGTGTTATTCCATATTATTTTTTTTTTTTTATTTCTCTTTCAGATTTAGGTTAATTGTAATTTTGTATTAGATTTTGTACTGTTGTGGTTAGTTGATTGTAGTATGGATTTTAATTTTTTTTTTTTACACACATAAAGTTTGATAGCATTTCAATATATTAACATTATAAATCAATAGATGATTTTTACGTGTTTTCAGATGTAAATTAGACAATTTTATTTTGAATTTTTACTGCACGATTTTGCTGCTCAAAACTCCTCTTTAAATGGTTTTAACAGTAACAAACTCTGCTTTATTTTAAATTAAATGTTGTTTAGTTAACAGGAAAACAATTGTTAATTACTTAATACAATTGGGGTTTTTTTTAGTTAACGCTGACGCGACTTACTTAAAATAATACAAAACTAGCATTTCTAACTTTTTTGTAGCATATTTATTTATTTATTTCTTTTCCATTAAATTTGCCATTGCATTGTAACGCATCAAGCAACTGTGTTGGCGTTTATTCTATCTTCTTGTATTCTTGATATTTTCTTAACTTGTCAGCAGAAGGTCCCTAGGCCACAGCCTTTTTAGTCCTAGTTGAGGCTCACCAGGTAACAGAGAGGAAGAGATAGAACGAGTGGATTTGGATGATTAAGAGAACAAGAATGAAATGTTATGTACTTGTTGTGTATGTAGGATTTTACTTTTGGTATGTTCATGTCTGTGTGTATGGTGTGATTTGAAATAAAACAAGGAGCATTGACGATTTTACGAAGTATTTTGGATTGTGTGGTTTGAATTTTATTTATGTGTGTGTGTTTTGTGGAACTCCAAAGTTCTGCTCCGTATGTCCAAATATGTCTTAGTATGGTGGTGTGGATTAGTCGCTTGTTTAGTAAGATGAGTGGAGATCTGTAGTCCAAAAGATGTGACAAATGTTTGTATTGTCTGGTCAGTTCTTGTTTTTTTAATTTATTTTAAATATACCAGGTGAGTTTTTTGTCCAAGTAAAGTCCGAGATACTGTACATGTGTTTTTGAGGGAACTAGCTTATTGTCTATTGTCACAGCAGGACACGAGATCTTCCTCAGGGAGAAGCTAACATGACTTTCTGCGATTGATTTTGATAAAGGATAGGGAAATCAGTTATATATAAGATAGCATTATAGATGAGTAAGAAAGATATTAGCTTTGCTGGGTAGATGGCGAAGGATGAAGGGAGTGATAAGATCATAGCCAGGAGTTTTTTTTGTTTGAAAGTTGAGTTCCTTTTAAATGTCTTTTGGGTGAAATGCTGGCGAAGGTGGTGATAAGGGTAATGGGCTTGTCAGATTGTCTTCAATCTTGGTATTGTGCATGTTGTCCTGAATATTATTCGTCGCAAAAACCTGAGCAAGATGTTTTACGAATTCGTTAGCTTTTTCTTCGCCTGTTATGGCCCAGGCACAGGCAGATCTACAGGGGGGCAATGGTAAAATATAACAGGTAAAATATAACCATGTTTTACAGAAAAAAATATGATAAACTATCTCTTAAAGTCCTCGCGCGGGCTCATTACCGCGTATGGGGAGCGTCCCACGGGTGGCGGATGTGGGGATGGTCGGTGGAAATTCCTTGGAAGTTCCTCCCGGCTAAGTCCGATGGACTCGCTGACCAACAATGAGAGGGGCCCTCCAGACTTGCTGGAGGTAGGGGCCCACCAGACTTGCTGGAGGGTGTGACGTAGGATTGAACGCCCTACTCACATATCTTTAGTTCACCAAACACCACAAAACGTCATGGATCTTCCTAAGGTAAAACGCTCATTATCCGGAAGTAAACTAGTCCCCCGTTCGGGTCTCCGGGTGGGGACTGCTTTAGGGGATTCATGGCACAAGTTGAAATATAGGGATTTAAATATTGGTACGTGGTACGTAAGGAGTTTAAACACAGCAGGGGGGCTAAAATCGGTCGCGAATGAGGTAAATGGGTACAATTTGGATGTCGTGGCTCTGCAAGAGGTTCGCTGGCCAGGGGAGGGCTCGATGAGGGAAGGGAAGTACACTATTTGGTACGGAGGAAGCGGGAATCATTGTTTAGGTACCGGGTTTCTAATTAGGAGTAGATTACTATCCGCTTTGAGGGACGTACAATTCTTTAGTGATAGAATTTCGGTAGCTACATTTCAGGGACGTTGGTTTAAAATCGCATTAATAAACATACATTGTCCGACCGAAGACAGTGACGATGAAGTCAAAAGTGAAAATAAGAATAACAAACCGTGGTTTGATGAGGATTGTTTAAACATGTGTGAAAAAAGAAAAGCCGCTAAATTAAAAGCTCTAAATAATCCTAGCGAAGACAATCTGGAATACTTCCAAGAACGAAACGACAAAATTGCTCAAAAATAAAAAAAGGGAGTATCTTAAAAATAAAATAATTGAAATAGAAACTAATAGAATCCAAAATAACATAAGAGACATGTACAAAGGTATAAACAGGTCACGTAAATATGTAGGGCCCGTAACGTCTGGAATTAGGGATGATAATAACAATATTCTGACCGATCCGGTTGACATATTGAATAAGTTTAAGGACCACTTTGACAATATTTTAAATACGGGAAATTATGATCTGTGTCCTCCTTCTGAGTACCAGAGTGCTGAACCGTTAATAGAAGGACCAAGTAAAGAGGAAGTTGAAGTAGCTATCGGAAAATTAAAATCATATAAAGCAGCGGTAATCGATAATATTCCTACTGAACTAATTAAGGCATGCGGGGAAGTTGGAGTTTCTAAAATACATCGGTTGGTTAAAAAGATCTGGGTGAACGAGAAATTACCTGAAGAATGGAAAGAATCTATTCTTATTCCGATTCACAAAAAGGATCCGAGGACGGATTGTAATAACTATCGAGGAATTTCACTCCTTCCGGTATGTTATAAAATATTCACTTTAATCTTAACCAGTCGAGTCACTGAATACGCCGAGGAAATTATCGGAGACTACCAATGCGGATTTAGACGGAATCGTTCGACTATTGATCAAATATTTTCTTTACGGCAAATATTAGAGAAAAAATTGGAGTATAACGGTATTGTTCACCAGCTGTATATAGATTTTAAAAAGGCTTACGATTCTATTGACCGCCAGAAACTGTATAATATTCTAATCGAGCAGGGGATTCCAAAAAAACTAGTAAATCTAGTCAGGATGTGCTTGACGGAGACACTCAATAAAGTTAGAATCGGTAATAATTTGTCCGAAAAATTTGAGGTTCGTTCGGGCTTAAAACAGGGGGATTCTCTTTCGCCTGTCCTGTTTAATTTGGCATTAGAACATGCCGTTAGGGAGGTAATGCGAACCGAGAAAGGGTTGGATCTGGGCGGGACAACATCCGTGCTGGGCTATGCTGATGATCTGGTACTGTTAAGCGAAGACGTTGAAACTATAAAACTAAATACGACAACGTTAATGAAAACCGGTAAAGAACTAGGACTCGAAATAAACGTCGATAAAACAAAATATATGGTTAGCTGCAAAAATGGCGATACTACTGGAGATATCGATATAGATGGTAATATGTTTGAACAGGTAGATAAATTTAGGTATCTAGGTTCTACGATAACTAGAAAAAACGAAATTGAAGAAGAGATTAAGGTTAGATTGAAGGCGGGGAATGCTTGTTATTTTTCTGTGACAAAACTACTTAGTTCGCGCCTCTTGTCCCGAAACTTAAAAATTAGAATCTATAAAACAATTATCTTGCCTACAGTTCTTTATGGATGCGAAACTTGGCCGCTTACATTAAGGGATGAGCAGCGTCTTAAGGTTTTTGAAAATAAAGTATTGCGTAGAATATTCGGACCGAAGAAGAATGAGTTAACCGGAGAGTTCAGACGGTTACACAACGCCGAATTGCGTGAGCTGTATCCGGGTAATATAATTGAGATAATTTCATCGCGGCGAATCAAATGGGCTTGTAAAGTTGTTGGGCTTAGTAACGAGAGAATTCCTAAAAGGTTAATATGTGCTGTGCCGAATGGTAAGCGTCCGAGGGGTAGACCGAAGCGAAGGTGGGAAGATTGCATGAAAGCCGATCTGAAGGGACTGGGTTTGGATGGCGAACGGTGGAGGGAGGTGTGTAACAAGGGATTGGTGGTGTCGGCATCGAACCTTCGGGTTCGCTAAGCCTTATTATTATTATTATTATCTCTTAAAGTATTCTTGTTCGCCTAATAACATTTAATAGGACTTCAAGAACCACTTAAACACCATTTCATATAGGTAATTAATTTCGTTCTTTTTTTTTTTCAAATTAATTATCGTTATATGTATACGAAAAAAAAAAATCTTTTGGGCTGTAGCCTCCCCCAAAATTAAATCCTGGATCCACTAGTGGGCCCAGGTATTGTCTGTCCGTCAGAGAGGATATTGAACATCTTTTGTCTTAAGTCTTGTTGCTGTCTATATTGATCCGTTTCTATTATTCATTGAATTTAGGTAGTCCTTATATCTGTTATTTTTTAATGCTGACAGTTCTTGTTGGAGTTTTCGGGTTAGTCTGATAAGAGCTGTTTTGTGTGATGGGTATCTGCTTCTTTGCCACAGAGCTCTAGTTCTGTGTTTTCTTTTATGAGATTTCGTATAGCCTGAGGCAGGTAAGTATCAGTTTTGGTTGGTGACCTCGTCGGTGTAGTCAAAAGCCAAATCGTATTGTGTATGCATTCGTAAAGTCGTTGACTGTGTTGTCAAGTTCGTCGGCTGTATTAATGAAGTATTTAGTATAGTTTTGTTGTTAAAGTCGTCCCAGTTTATGAAGCCATTAATTAATGTCGGGGGTTTAGATTTTGTGAAAGGGTGTTTTGACAGTTCTCGTAAAATTGTGCTATGATCAGAAGATCTGTGTTTTAATGATAATAAACTCTATTTATATTCGAAGTAAATTTTGTCTAGTTTAATATGAAGCAATTGTTAATTACTTAAATTAAATATTTCATTAGCTATTGCTTCCTATTTAACAAAAAACATGACACTTAAAAAAACACAAAACTTGGATTTCCTACTTTTTTGCTGAAAATAGGTCCATTGTTTATATAAACTTTTTTGTAGGGATGAGATCTGCTATCGCTACTATGAAAATTTCCCTCTACTTACAGGACACCCTGTTTTTGGATAAATATGGGTCCAATTTATTAGTGATTAATTAGTCACTAAAATATGTTAACATCTTAAACAAATAATGACTAACCTAGTAAAAGATATAAATCACAAATATATTTATGTTACTTGGAAACAGGTTTCATATAAAATTACTTTTACATTAAGTATGAGGTGTTAAATATATTTTTGCAGTAAATACATAATTCTTTCTGCAGTTTCAAATCTGGAGAATTCCCTTGGCTGAATACATTCTTCAATAAAATGGTTGATAAGATGTAATTGTGGTACAGGCACAGAATGAAGAAAACCTCCAGGCAGCAACTCACTATCAGATAAAATTTCCTAAAATAAAAAAAAGAATCAAAACTCATAACTTTAGTAAGAAGTAGTCAATAAATAAATTGATAAAGCTAATTATTTTTTACCTTACACACAGCGTAAATATTATGATCACTGACTTGATGAGAGCATATTTCATCTGGTTCAAATGTTAAGCAATTAGAGCAATCGTAATGCCTACTTGTGTGATTGACCAACCAATCATCTGGCCCTAAAAATAATAAATTGATTTATTTTAAATTCTTATTGAGCTTTTTATATTAGCCACCTTCGTAAAATGCAAATGGTTTACAGGTATGGGAGCTTTAATAAAACTAATTTATTCAAATTTCATACAGAAAGCTAGGAAATGATGAAGCCAAGCTAAAAACTGAATTTTCTAAGGCTTTTGCTTCAGGGAAACAATATATATATATACAGTTAGCCATATGAAAACTGGAAAACGTGCATTTTTTTATGGTTTTAACATATATTCTACAGGGAATTTCTATAGGCAGGAAATTATACAATTAAAAAAAAGTATTGTTAAAGAATGAATATTTTCAATTAAATAAAATCATTAAATTAGCAAACATAGTTTTGAGGGAAAAACATATTTAAGCAAAACGCTCTATTTACATGGCTTTCATGTTCAAGTTACCAACCTATTTATGGCAAAATGGAAAGGCAAGATTCGTCCTGTAAGTCTGCCAGCAAATAAAAGTCAAACAATATAGGCCAGAATTAAATCATCAGATTCTGGTTTGAGGTGTCACAATAAAACTCTAATAAACTAAGTCACTGTAGTGACAGTGATCAAATTAAAATACAATTTAGCGGTTGATTGGTTTCTTCTATGTCTTTTCTTTCCTTAAATTTGCTAAATGATTCTTACTTACTCCTCTTCTTTTCATATTAACTACCTTATCTTTCTTTTCTATTTATTTCTTCACTTTTATTAAAAAGCATAATTCAGTTAAGTTCTAAATATGTTACAATAAATCTACAAACATAGAGAAGTGCTTTGCAGATGATCACAGTTATAAGCTATAGCAAGCCATCAAGAAGGTTTAAAAGTTGAACTTAACACTAAAATTCATCAAAGAAGCAAAAGCAGGCAGCTATATCAACACTAACTGCTAAGCTAACACTAATCCCCATCAGGCACAAGATAGCCAAAGAGTTAGAAGCCCAAAACAAGTTAAATAAAGTAGACTGTAAGCCGACTATTAAACATTCAGATAAGCAATATCATGTTTTCAGATTTTTTTATTTATGATATTTACATATGTATTAATATAAATATATCAAGTAAATACGTACAGAGAAATATAATCACATGAAAACTATTGATGAGAAACTACCCATTGGTAGCACTCAGTTTTCAAATTAAAAGGAAGATCTCAGATATCCAAAAGGCATTTCTGCAAGAATCATCAATATTCAACGAGCCAAATCGAGAACCGACCCTTCCTGTATTCTTGAATCATGCAACTGTTTTCCAAGCATACTATTTGCAATCCACCATAATCATTGGCTGAAGGTGCCTAACCTCACCAATTAATGCTCTTGAATGTAACTTCAAGCAACACTTATATATAACAGCAACTATCAGTATAGATAATCTTAGGCCAGAGTTAGTGGCTTCCGAAAGTACTTATAGAGACCACAGTTCATTCAGAAGATCCTGATCGGATCACACATAGTGTTAATAAAATTTAACACTATATAAAATAAAAATTCAGCACCAAAGCACTAACCACATAGACCAATAGGAAGACTGCTAATAAAGATTCCATCTACAAGATATCTGCACCAATTACTACTCCATTTGTTGAATAAAAAAAAAATGACCAAATTGTAAAAGTCGATTAATTAGATCTTTGAAATTAGATTCCTAAAAAGAAAAGCAAAAAAAAGGATATGTCATTTAACATTTAATATCAGAAGAATTTACAGAAAAAAATAAATGTCGATAAAGGAATTAGAAATCTACTGAAAGAATCATCGTAGTCCATAGAGCTGATCACTACAAACCTACTTTAAGAACAAACACAATAGAACTAAGAAGATTAAAGAGTAAGATTACAAAGCAGTTCAATAAAATGGAAACAAAGTTGGTGTTGTTTCAATGTAACATTTAAATAATGGTTTCCAAATGTTAGAAGAATTTGATACTGTACACTATATATCCCACAATTACAATTAAAAGCTTTAAAATTAATAATTAACACTAAAAATATGCCACACTCTGATTTCTTAAAATAATTACCTTTGATCATAGTTTCTCTAATTATCAAGATTTAGAATAAAATTTCCAATTCATAACATCTTGATATCTAACAGCCATACTGCTATCTGTCAAAGTGCAACTGAGTAATGTGCAATAATTCATACAATATAATATCGGCTGCTTCCTAAATAAATTAATATTAGTTGAATATCTATTTATTTATGCTAATGCTTTAGTATTAATCATTTTAATTAATAGTAAAAAAAATAAGTTTATTACGTCAATTATTAATAAACTTATATTAATTATAAGCTTATATTTAATATCTGTAGTGAAATATCATACTACACACATGACCATAGTCATTTATATTTAACCATATTCACTGAATTAACCACCAATAGAAAGGGATAAAGATTAGCTTTAATTTATATATGATATAATAATTTAGATATATGGACTGCCAATTAATACAAATCCATGGTAAATTGCATGGAGATTCCTTCAAAACTAAGAATAATCTGATTTACATCTACCTTCTCTAATGATGTTCTCCAGTTAATGTTTATTGCCTTTGCTAGAGCCTCCTAATTTTCAATTCTATTTCCTTCACATGGTAGAAGGTATATTCAACTCAAGTTTTCTTTACATTATGTGTTTCATCAGGAGTCCAGTGCATAATTTCTATTTTTTATTGGGAGATATGTGGGGATTATTTGATCTCAATGAAACTTCAAATATCTATTTCCCTCACATGACCAAAAGTGAAGGAAATAGATTTTATGTGAGGACTGGTGGATGTAGACCTTAAAGATCCCACAGTGATACAACATTGCTGGGTAAGGCAAGTAATTATGAATAATTTGAAAAATTTTAGACTATATGGCAGTACTTTATGCCAATTAGAGATATAAAGGGATTTTAAATTTATCCTCAAAACTCATATATTCATCTTATAATCTTGTACTTTAATGTAATCATAAATATAAATTCATCTGTTTTGTATAGATCATTTATTCAATTCTACTATAGCTTGGGACCCAATAAATTCACCTGTAATGTATAGGTCATTTATTCAATTCTTCTGTAGTTTGCGACTAATAAATTCATCTGTTATGTATAGGACATTTATATAATTCCTCTATAATGCTCATTAGTAATTTATTTTTAATTGATAAAAACTAATCATGGATTGAATGACAAGTATTTCATATTTAATTTCCTGATTAGCATTCTGGTCAAGATAGATTTATATGGATTAGCTGCTCTCTATAGAAATTAAGGATATGATGAATGATCAAGACAATTGGAGAAGATGGGTCAAGGCTATACATCCACACCTCATGACAACTAGGAGATAAAAAGGAAAAGAAGCGTTATATTTCCTCACCATGATGGTTTCAATTCAATCACGATCAAGCATGCCCAGTATCATTAATATTTCATCTTAAAATTTATCGTAAAAAAAAATATATATATATATACATTTACACTTTTTTTTTTTTTTGTAATGGGAATCTCAAAATTCATGCAAAATCAGAGAATAGCCTTATATGAAACTTGAAACAAAAAAATTAAAGATTAGACACTGTGGATATGCTATTATGAATTAATAATTTTGGAATGTATTCTGGAATCTAATATGTAAAATAATTATTTTTAAATAACTTCAAGTTTATACTCTAAACAACCTCAATTGTGGAGCAGTTTTTGCTAGATGTACTCCTAAATAAGAATTTTCTGTTACAAACCATCTACCCGATACCAACAGATCACCCAGTTCAATAATAACACTACATCCAGTTTAGACATGCATGTGTTCATTACCTGCTAAGATTAGAGTAGAATATTGAGGTTGATGGTCAGCATACATCTGAAACTAATTCACAAAAGTACCTCTCAGCAGGTGTGAGAATAGAAAATAGGTAATGCTAGCTGAATAAGTGTTTCATAAACTGGGGCTAATCCTTGAGAACTGCCGTCATGTCAAAGAAGAAGAGTGATAGGTAGTTAGAAACATTCTTAAACAACTAGAGAGAGGGAACTCCAGATCTGCTAGAATAGGATGGATATTTAACCCCTTTAAAAAAAATTTAAAAAAACCTGTACCACTACAACCCATGAAGAGTCTTGGGTTCAGTAATATTTAGGGAAAGCACTGTTTCTAGGTCAACGGTTGTGTAAGGAGGTGATTTGACCGAGACCACGCTCAACCACCAGGTTTTCATCCTTAATTAATTATTTAATTAAGGGTACACACTTTATCGAGGCTAGGTGTGCCCCAGGAGGGTCTCCCGACGGAAAATGAAACAGATAAATAAATTTTCTGCCATGAGCCGGGGTTCGAACCTGGGATCTTTAGCATTGGAAGCTACCCTACCACTGAACTACCCCACTCCCTTTTAACCCTTTAACAACTGGTTAAATTGGTTGGACTCATACATGAGTCGAGAGGGAAACGGGTCCAGGTACTTTCCAGTGATTAATTCTACTTTTAAACTATCTCGCGGATTTCCCATGAGGAAGTAGGTAATTGTTCTGTGACTGGAGATTATGGGTATTTTTTAATGATGCCTTAAATAAAAAATGCATAAGAGGTCAGTAAAGGTGATGAAAAGTATTTTTCCATACTCAAGGACACTCCACCCTTCCCGCTCATCGTCGCTAAAAGGTTAAGCGAACAAGTTCAGAAGAAACAAGAAGAACAAGTTCAGCCTAATAAGGAGAATCTCACAAAACAGATAGTCAACCAGATAGCAAAAGCACAGACTCACCAACAAAATATACAATATTTATATAAAAATTTTACATTTTCTTGAATGAATCTAATAGCTGACTTCATCAAACTCAAAAACCCAGGATGGTCCTGGCAGCATTGACCTGAAGTTTTATAATCAAAACTAAGAATTTGTTTCCTCCTTCAGTATAATTGATGATAGTTGATAAAAGGTTTAGTTACACCACAGTTACTGATTTTCAATCTCTACACTTGTTCAGGAAATAAACAAATCCTAGATACTTCACTTTAGGGAGATTAGACTGATGCCATAAATCAAAGTGAAACAGTGTTTGGTGTATTCATTTGAGCAAAAGTGGCTCTTACACAGTCAATATTACAGATGATATTATTTTTTATTATTATAATTACAATGGCGCTACGGTCCTGCAAGAGCCCAGGCCTCCTCCACTACAGCCAACCAATCTCCACTGTCTTGTGATACTTCTCTCCATCTTCTAACGCCTAGCCGCCTCAGATCATCCTCCACATCTGATCCGAGGGCGCCCTCTACTTCTTTTGCTCTCTGGCTTCTAATACAGCATCCTCTTTTTGGCATTCTTTGGTCTGGCATTTTTTCCACATGACCTAACCATCTGATTCTGGCTCTTTCTATCAATGCCACAATATCAGGTTCACCATTTAAAGTCCCCACAGCTCCTCATTCTTTCTTCTCCAAATTCCATTCTCAAAGATTCCACCCCATATTCTTCTCAATACTTTCCTCTCCCAGGAGTTGAGTGTGCGTTCTGAGGTTTTGGTTAAGGTCCAAATCTCACACCCATACATAACCACTGGCCTTGCTATGGTTTTGTGGATGAGAATTTTGATTCTTTTAGAGAGTGATCTGAATTTCAAGTCACCTTGCAGTGAGAAATAGCATCTATTTTCTGCTACTATCCTGGCCTTTATTTCACTATCTATTTTATTATTGCATGTGACTAGACTTCCAAGGAGCTGGTCAACAGACCTAAAGTTGTGATCCCTTAAAGCTTTTCTGTACTCACTTCCTAAGTCATGAATTCCTCTCTGCGTTCTCTGGTCTTTCTCTTCAACATGTTTAACCTCACCCTATTTCTTTTGTCAAACCAGTTATTTCTTGGAGTTGGTTCCTTCTTCCCAAGTACCTCTCTTACACTTTCTGTCACTGCATTTTTCACTTTTTCCTATCTACCAATATTGTGTTTTGTACAATCTCTTCCCTCTTTATACCTTATGTTATTTTGTTTTTGAATACTTTCGCTACTTAAATTTTGAGTAGTTTTTCTGAATTGTAGATTTTTTTTTTTTTTACTTTACCAGGCATTACTGCCATACAGAGTTTTGGCAGCAGTGGGTTGTTACGTTGGGGTACTCATATGCCCACTGCTGCCAATAAACAACTCTTTATTGATCATTTTTATTTTTATACAATAATTTAAGATAATTTGATTTAAGGAACAATGAAACCACTGGGTTCACTGTGGTGCGGCCTGGTAAAGGTGTGCACTTAAGTGATGGGGCCATTCCTAATCCACACTGTATTCGTCCGGTCCTTCCTCAACGTGCTTCCTCTTCTAACACCTCCTCGGGTGGAACTCTTGCCGGTCCCACGGAGAAATGAGCAGGGCCCATCACATCCCTCCACCCATACACAAACCCCTAAGGAATGGGTAGTTTCTCTTTTTAACAAGGTGGAGGGAATCCTCCTCTATGAGGGTATACTCCCTCCCTTTCATCAATTTTGCACGGTATCCCTCTGTCACGGCACAGGATACCAATATATGTTCTGCTGTCAGGAACTTTGCAGGAAGAGTACTGGGGTCGATAATCTTTCCATGGTCCACCAGTTTTCCCCGGAACCCTCCATATACTATGAGATCCAGTAATCAGGGAGGTCCCATGTCGCATTTAATCTTGCCTGGACGGTGGGGAAGAACTTCCTGAGAGTAGACCCTTGTCACCTACTGCCTGTCTGTTCCACTCTAATGGATTCCTTCCTGATAATCCTTTTCCAATAGTTTGGATTCTCTCACGGAGCCCCTCCGGTAGCGTCTCCAGTCCCTGTCTCTTGAAATGGAACTTGATTATATCCTTCTTGAGGATTAGGTCCAGGGGCATCGCTCTGGCTAGCACCTGCATCGCTTATAGGCCTTTGTTGTCCTCAGCAGGGCAAGTCCCTCGATGGAGGCCAGCTTCCTCTTATGGATCTGATTTAGGCTGCAGCTCCACGCTGCATACGCATACCTCAATATACCCAGCACGACTCTCTTGTAGATGACGCTCGTGGCTGGGTATTGGAGGCCCCAAAAACCATCCCCTATCTTTGTCAGGTCATTCAGTGATAGATTACACTATTCCGCAGATGTTCAATCTGGGGAGAGACGTTGAACTTCGTCTTAAACCTCACACCTAGGCAGGTAACCTCCTCACCTAGGCGGACTCTCTCTCCTCTGACTCTGAGACTGATAGGATGATCCCTATCTGTGGAGCCGTTCAGTAATATGGCCTGAGTCTTTGCCGAAACCATCTTCATTCTCTTTTTCTGACACCAGACCTGTGTTCCACCCTCTGTCATGCTACAGCTTCCAATGGATAGATTTCGTCGATAATAGATTTTTACCATATGATGGTCAGTATCACAGTCCGCTCCCATAAATACTTTAATGTTTCTGATATCCAATGCAAGGCTAGATTCTATGAGAACATGATCTATTTGATTTCTAGTTAGACTGTCTGGCGAGATTCTTTCTCTCTTTCTTGCAGATCTCGTTGCGTGGGAATTTCATACTACTGGTGGCCAGTTTCTTTTCCATTGCAAAGTTAATTATATGATCACCATTATCATTAGAGTAGTCATTAAATATGGTATTATTAATGTGAAAAAATATTGAAACTACCTAGTTCTGCTATAAATACTGTTACAAAAGTTGAACTTTGGTTACATCCTTGGGTATTATTTAGATAATCCTTACCTCTACCAGGTTATTTTCTTTGCATGTCAGGATAATAATCCCAATTAGTTTGTATTTTTCTTTTGCTCAGTTAACATAGAGTGGAATGATAAAGAAAACCGAACAGCTGTCATTGCCTTACACAAAGCTGGAAAATGTAGGTCAGAGATTTTCAACACTTTGAAACCTTTGCTATCAGCCGTATGTCCGTAAACCGCACTATAAATAGATATAATGAGACCCTATCTTTATGTGACAGACCTAAACCGGGCCATCCCCGCACTGTGAGACAACAGCAAATACAGTGAGAGCAGTGGCTGCTCGAATCAAAAGAAATCCAATTCGAAAACAACAAATAAAGTCTCGGGAAATGGGAATCTCTGTCAGATCAATGCTCGCATAATAAAAAGTGACCTTCGAATGGGTGCATTTTGAAGATTGACAGAACAAAGGTTAACCACTTGGCTAAAAAAAAAATAGAATGGATAAATGCAAAGTGCTCCACGGATGTTACAGCAATGGTCTTCATCGAAAGGTATTGTTTAGCGATGAGAAAATTTTTACAATTGGAGAAAAATTGAATGGCCAAAATGATCATGTGTACACACACAGGTCTAAAATAGTCCAGGAAGTCATTGAAAGAGTGGAAAGAGGTCATCACCCTTCCTCAGTGATGGTTTGGTGAGGAGTTTGATTTGATGGAACCACAAAGCTCCATTTTTGTGAGAAAAAAAAAAGAGTTAAAACAGCCACTAAAAACGATCAGGACAATATTTTGGAACCTGTTGTCAAGCCTCTAAATGATACACTATTTGCTGGAAGTCATTGGGTTTTCCAGCAGGATTCCACTCCAGTTCACAAGGGCAGGTCAGCTCAGCAGAGACTGGAAAAGAAT
This sequence comes from Nezara viridula, assembly GCA_928085145.1. NCBI lineage: Eukaryota > Metazoa > Arthropoda > Insecta > Hemiptera > Pentatomidae > Nezara > Nezara viridula. The sequence continues at coordinate 148,892,307 of OV725077.1, read as the reverse complement.
ATTCCAGAGTTCGTCTCTGCCTCGGATTGGCCCTCGGGAAGCTCTGATCTCAACCCACTAGATTATCAGCTTTGGTCCTAACTGAGAGGATGGAGCACACAGAGCACATCCTAACTTGGAAAGCCTCAAACAATCTTTGGTCCGAGGAGTTGAGCGCTTTCCTCAAGAAGTGCTGTGTGCTGCTATTGATGACTGGCCACGGAGATTATGCCTGTGTCAAGGTAAAAGGGTAGTTTATTTTTGTTTTACTCTCTATAGATTTAAGTTTTATTTTCTAATAAAGTTTTTGAAAAAACTTCATTTTTCTGTTGAAATCTGTATATATTTCCTTGTAACAATATTTATGAGAGGACTAGGAATTATAGAGCGAATGATATTGGGATTGATAGAGTGAAGTCTGATTGCATGTTTGTTTTCTGATATTGAATTATAGTAGAATAATATTTTCATTAGATCTAATGAGAAAAAATAAGCCAACTGAAAAAAACAATATTTTAAATCCAATTTGTTATTAAAAGATTCAGGAATGTATTTTATTTTTATTTTTAAAAAATTGTTTATTTAATTAATAAATTTAACCATGGGAGCCACCATTGCAAAAGTCTTGGGTTAATAACGTTATTTAACATGTCTCTTGACCCACCGACCACCTAAATGGGGTGATTTGTCCTGTATAGTGTTTCTTTTAGTTTAAAAGATTTTTTACTTAGGTGAGTTGGTGAATTTTGTTTATAAGTGAGAAAATGATGATTTCTGATTTTTTTTAATATTAGTTTAAGCTAAAACTCCATCTACCACCTCACTATGGAATTTAACTCTATTCTATCTGAATTCCAAGAGAAGATGGTTTATTTAGAATGACTTAATGAAAAAGAATAACAATATTCTTCTTCTTTTTTTTCTCTAATACCCCACCTTTTCGGCTATACGGGGTTTTTCCTGAAGTAGGAGGATTAATACCAGAGTTAAATGCTTCCACCACAGGAACTCAAATTCATAATTTTGATTCATCAGGTTGACAGACAATGTGTATATTGCAATTGGCCCTGATCTATCTATTATTCTTGATCTATTTACTCTAAATAATATTCAAACAAAAATATTATTTATCACAATTATTTTTTCCTTCTTCATATTTGATGATCTCTTCTATCTTTGAGTGTAGAGATCTAATCCTTTTATCCAACATTAAATAAAAATTTTAGGGATTATTTACATATTTTAGAATGTGGAGTATATTTAGAAGAAAGACATACCAGTTTTTAGTTAATATGAATGTGTACTAAAATGATACCATCTTCAAATCAGATTCATTACATGAGACGGCAATAAAAGAACTCTTAGCTGACTTATATTTATACTTATATTTATACCTTATTTATAGCAAATAAATAGATGCCATAAGAGTATACTTCACATTCAACATGCTCGGTCTTCAAATATCTCATTGAGTTTATAATTATCCCAATTATATAAAATTAATAATAAAATATAAATAAAAATTATATTACTTCATTTAATCATGTTTTATTTATTTGATACTACTTCACAAGTATTATCAACATGGCCACTGGACCAAGATCACTACCAAAACACTGTAAATGGACATTACAAGTAGTAAGTATTGATAACTATGTTCACAGGTGTGTCCTCACTTAGACATAATATAAGGTTAATTAGTATTATTAATGGTTATTAAAATTATTACTGTTTTAAATAGATTATGGCTGTCAACTTGCTCTCACCCATGAGATATGCAAAACCTTGGGTCCCTTTTGTTTGGGGATCATACAAAGCAGGTTCCTTATCATCAAAGATGGATCCTTTCCATCATCAAATACCTTTCATACATTATACTAAGAAAAGGCTGGGTCTACTCTCGGACACGTTCAAATCCCTTCTACAGTGTGATTGATGTGATTTTGTTCCAGTCTTCATGTTGGTATTATACATGTGAACTAGTAATATTTAATTTAAAACTATACTTACATGCTTAGTGATACAAAAAAGTTAGAACAAAAGCTAAATAATGAAATTTCCTAGCTCAAGCTACTTATTTGAAATTTCAAAATAGATTTGAGCTTGATCCATTGAATTGAAATTTAAAAAAAAAATTATAATTACCTTTACTGTTCTTGTCAATTAGAATAAAATGTTCGAGGTCAATATATTTCACAACTCCTTCTCGAGTAACAGCGATATTATCAGGGCTAATGTCTGTCATATAGTAGGCAAAATCAGGATCTTGAAAAGTAAATTTAACAGCGTTTTCAAGAAGTTGATAAGATAAATTTGCCCTTATGTCCCAATCTGAATCATAATAATTTGTTAAAGTTAGGCCACAGTCTTCAACTACAATTAATTGACCACAGCTCCCAAAATACTGAGGAACTGGCCATACTTTCGGATCTAACATCTAAGAAATATAACAAAATTGTAATGAACTTGAAAAGGGTTTAAAAAAAAATTATAGACTTATTGATAAATACCTTCATAATCAATGGTTCTGGATTAGAACTTAAAATGGTCCATAATTGAAGATAATCATGAACTTCATGAGAGAATCCAGAGATTTTATTAAAAAACCTTTCAACATTGCTATTAACGGGACATAGTCTCAACTTAGAGAACTCAGGTGAACCATAAGGTATATTGATTAATGAATGAACTTGCATTTGAACAAACAATAAACTATTGTCATCTTTTGATACATTCGTAAATATTCTTAAAAAGTCATTCTCCAGTTTCTTTACATGGTCTACTGAAACTGTTGTTTTTAAAACCACACTGCTGTTATTGAATTTTCCTCGAAAAAGGGGTTTAGTTGAAAATAAGTTGATGAACATCTGGAAATAATTTTTATCAATTGTAATATTTCCTTGAAGTATATCATTGCAAAGTTCTTCATTAAATATTAAATTTTTGGAATTATGTTCACAATAGTCAATAAGTACAACTTCCTTATTAAACAAATAATAACACATAACCGAAATTAAGATAAAGAGAAATGGAATCACTTTTAGAGCAAACTCCATGAAATTATATCTGAACCAGGTCTCAATTCATTGTTGTCAACAATTTGTTGACAATAATCTCAGTCCTTATCAGTATGAGATATTTCCAAAGAACTTAAAATAAATAATAATCATGAACTTTCTGTTTTAATGAAACTTGACTTAATAAGAAATATTTGCTTTGTATCTAAAATCCAAAAATGATGTAGACTTAATCTTGTCATTATAATTACTGTGACAGCGTTACAAACCGTAAATGACTCCTTAAATTTTCCAATTATAATCGCCATGCGTGTCTATCAGTGACTAAAAATTAAAATTCCATTTAGAAATAGAAATTTTCTGAGAATGAACGAAGAAAAACAACATTACATAGTGCCAAATGATAGTTTCAAACAAAAGAGAAAGGAATGATCATGTAACCAAATTAAGGGAACTGTCTAGTATACATTTCTCCCATCTGCAATACACGACGATTCTATTTTGCAATACACGAAAATCTCTCACGAGGATTTCACATACACTTAAAGCTTCCTTTCTCGAGGGTAGAGGGAGGAATTGATTTTTCCGAATCACTTAGATGTTTTCCAATTTAAGGATGCCTATCTCACATCCCCTCGATGGAGCATAAACCTGCTCCTTCCTCTTCCCATATTTTATTGCACTTCTCTTCTTAAAAACAGTTGAATTAAAAGCATCGTAGATCATATACAATTAAAGTTGCTGAGGTCTGTTCCACAGGCGGATTTACGGGGGGAAGATGCTTTCGGGTTGAAGCCCTCTTCCCCAAAATGGTTAAGTGTAACCATGTTTTATGGAAAAAATTATCTTTTAAAGTATTATTTTTCGTTTAATTACATTTAATAGGACTTCAAGAATCACTTAAACATCATTTCATATAGGTAGTTAGTATCTTTCTTTTTTTTTTCGAAGTAATTATCGTTATATATATTATTAAAAAAAACTTTCGGGCTGAAGCCCCCCACCAAAAATAAACTCTGGACCCGCTATTGGTCTGTTCCATGTTTTTCCTTTATCTCGTGGTTTGAGACCTTTCTGGAAAGCCCTGCTGAAATCTTAAGGAACTCAATTGAATTTCAGCTTAAGTCTCTTTATTACTATTAGTCTGGCTTTGAGTCCCATGCTCTTCAAGGGCAACCACTTAATCGGACTCTTGTCATGCTCTGACCATTTGGTTTTAGGACGTTACCAGGATAAGTGGCTCTTGCTACTTCGGTAGTAATCTCTATTCTGGAGTTCCTCCTTATTAGAAAGTAACTCGCATATGTAAACTCCAGGTTCCTCGTCACTGCTGATAACAACGTGATGAAAGCAGAAACATGTCACTCTAATATTTTCCATATTTAAAATATTAATAGATTATTAAAAAAAATAAAATGTATATTCGTTGTCGTATTTTTGAAAATTCATAACTTTCAACCGAACAAGTTTATTAAAAATTTGATTAATCTGGTTAATTTTTAATGGCCAGTTTAAAATGATTGTAAAATGATGGAAAGGAATCATTTGTGTTCCCTACATGTAATTGCAAAAAAGAAATAATATCTCAAATATTGAGATTCAATCACATTCATGTGGATGTCGCTTCCATACTATTCCGGGATACGAAAGCTCTGTATTCACAAAAGGATTGAACAAAAACTATTTGTCCTCATAATGAAAATTTCTTCTCATTTTACGTGGGGTGGAAGAGGGAGGGTGTTATTCTAGAGCAAGGGTCTCCAAACTTTTTTGACTGTGTGCCACATTGACATTCACAAAGCCCCGCGGGCTAGGACTAGTAACAAAACAAAATCTTGTCTCATAAACGATACTTTATTTACGAAATAAGCTTTCTAAGAGAAAAAAAAACATGCAATAATTGTTTGCAGTAAATGCAGTAACCTATAGTATGAGTATTTGCTAAATATCACATGTTTTTGATAGTTTTTAAAATTTTACCATGTACTTAAAAATATTCGCGGGACCGGAGATGCTTGCGGGCCGGATCCCGTCCGTTGGCCATAGTTTGGAGACCTCTGTATTAGAGGTATAACCAACCTAGTTTAATCAGAGTGGAAAAGTCGAGATTCATTCCGGGGGGTGGTTTCGCTACGACATAGATTTCAACCCTGTGAACCCTGAGGCGGGGTGGCCGAGCGGGCTAACGAGTGTGCCAAAACATGCCTTGCCTTGCAATCTGATTAACAGAAGTTATGATAACATAATTACGAGTTCGCATACCGGTATCAAGGAGGGGTCTTTAACTCTAGCATAAATCCTCCGCTCTTTTCGATGTCCCGGGAAAACCCTGTATAGCCTAAAATGCGAAGGAGTGAATAAAAAAAAAACATTATGTCCGTGGTGGCCGAGCGTTTCCCGCTCATTCTCTTAACATCCCCCAGTCTGGCCAGTTCGATTCTAAATTCATTTCGTAGTGAACCCATAGAATGAATTTCGGCCTTGCCACTCGCCAGAATGGATTTGGTTGTACGTGTAGAACAGCTTTCAGCCCTACTACTTCATATAAAGCAAAAAATCTCAACCCTCCCAGGCCAGATTTGAACTGACGCATAGTGAGGCTAAAGCACAGTCCCATTAAACTTCAAAAGAAAAAACAAATGTTAAAATTTGGAAGTTTGGGATCGTGATATACTCATAGTAATCATAATTTTCCCGCAATGCATAGTAAGGTTTACGAGAGAGATAATAGTTGAAGGAAGTAAAATCATTCCCTTTTTTGTTTAGAGCGAATTTGACTAAATTTTTTATAAAACCTTATGGAATGTGGTGGGCAAAATAAGGCATTTATAATGAATTCTGAGACAGCGTTGTTAATTAAAATCCATAAAACTGTAACAATGTTTTAAACATTTGTACACGATTTGATTTCACTTAGCAAATTGCTCATAAAACATGTCGCAGATTCTAGTGAAGTAACTTTTGGACGAGGTTTGCTTTTAAAATCTTCAGAGACTTTTTATCAGTACAATGACCCTAAGCATATTAGTCTAAAGCTCCGAACTTGGTGCCTTTATAATTGTCCAAAATTGGTTTATCAGTCCCCTCAATCTCCCGACATGAACTCCATTTAGAAACGGGGTTATCATCATCTAAAATGACAAATCAAGAAGAGTCCGTTAACCTTCTTTTTTTTTTCATCCTACCTAGCCATTTCTGGTATACGAGTTTTTCAGCAGCAGTGGTATTGCACAGGGGTCTGCGCATGTCACTGCCACCGATGCTCTATATCGTTGTACACTTTGTATAGGCATATTTTAGGATATGCTTATATGATTAGGAACAACAATGACAGAGTATTCTATAGTGCAGCCCGGTACGCGGATGCGCAATTTCTGGTGGGGTTGTAACTTTTTTTATTCTCTAGTGGCTATTAATCGTCTCCAGCCTCCTTTTCCTACTTCCAACACCTCTCTACTCATTTGGTCCCTCCATGTCCTTTGGTGTGCCAATTCTTCTCTTTCCTCTGCTGAGCGCTCTCTTCCAGGGTGAAGTGCTTAGGGTCCACCACTTCCTTCCACCTCCACCATTAAGTTGGGGTAGTTATCTTCCCCATCAGTTCTTGGAAATCTTCTCCAAGATTGGATAATCCAATTTTCCTGTAGAACAAGACCCAGTGTAGGTCCATTTCTGCAAATATCAGCATGGCGTGTTCCACTGTGTCGGGAACCCTGCATATGGGGTACCGGGGGTCAATGTTCTTCCCATGCTTATTTAATTTATCACTAAACCTCTCCCGTAAGGATTTCAGAACACTAGTAGTCAAGTTGGACCCACCTCGTCTCTAATCTTCAATAAATGTTGGGAAAGATCTTCCTAGGGGTTGAGTCCTTCATTGTCATCCACCGCCTGTTCCACTCCTCCAGCGGATCTTCCCCTAACATCCTCCTCCAATCCTCTGCCCTCTGTCTCTTGAAATAGATCTTAATGGCATCTTCATTTAGGATCAATTCCAGAGGTATTTCCTTAGCCAGTTTCCGTATCTCGAGACTGTACTGTATGCATTAGTAATCCTAAGAAGTGCCAGTCTCTGAATAGTTGCTAGCTTCTTCTTTTGTGCATGTGTAAAGCGACGGCCCCACGCAGGGAATGCATACCTCAGAATTCCTAGGACCACGCCTTAGTAAATGACTCTTGTCGCTGGGTATTTAATTCCCCAATGACCTATAAGGAAGAACTTAAGAAGCATATCCTTGAAAAATTGCCCAAAAGAAAGATTTCTGTGACCTCAAAACTAGTTTCTTGTAAGTCCAATAGGCTAAAGGAGGTAATAAGAGCAAAGGGCAATCCCAAAAAATATTAATTTCTTTATTATATTATCAATATCAAATTCGTGAGTGTCCAGAAACTTTTGTTACTAATTGTATATGAAATTTCAAACAATTTTTTTTAATCTTAATTTCTACAACACTAGGTATTATCGTTCAAATTCTTTTGACATTGTTAAAATGTAATATAATGCATCATTTTCTTAGGTTAATAATAACAAGAGTTTTTTCGGTTGACCAGTCCATCCAAGGTCTGTTGAAACTCTTCTTAATGCTCTCATCCAGGCATATCTTTTATCCACTGAAAGATTAAAAAATATTTATCAAGTGTTTTAATCCGCGAGGATTGAAAAAATATTTATCAAGTGTTTTAATCCACGAGGCAGGGCTGTCCAGAAGGGGGTTTCATTGCTCCATCAAACATTATGAGGGCACATTTAGACAGGGTTTTAAATTTTTAAGGGAGGTACATTTCGACAGGATTATGAATTTTTGAAATTAAAAATTTAAAACCAAAGGATAAAGGCAAACATGAAATAGACCGCATATAGTGTAATTGTATATGATATACAACTTTTTTAATTTTGCTTTCGCTTGCACTATTTTTAAGAAGAGAAGATCTAGCGACCGTATCTGGCGAGATGGTTCATGCGCCATCGAGCTTGGGAGAGTATTTTTATAAAATAAAAAACCAAACCTCATTCCAGGTTCAGCCGTCAAACAACTTATCAGAAAGCCTGATATCGCAACTTAAAACATTAATCTTTTAAAGTCTATTATCATAGGACATGCTAATCTTCACCAAAATTTTTTGTAATATATATAGAATAATAAAAAACACTCATATTCTCCATTTAAATTTTTTAATTATAGTAGAGTAACTAATTATTTAACTTTTTAATTATTCCTGCAGAGAAATGAGAAAGTAATGCCAAACAATTGAAGTGGACCAACAGTTTCTTTAAGGTGAAATTCTGTAATGACATTATTTACTTTGCCCAAAAACAAAACATAAAATCATTAACACAATTTATATTCCAAATAATAAGTAATAAAAAAACCATTAGTGGTTCATTCAGGTTAATTGTTTTGATTGAAATGTTTTTGTTTTTTTAGTAAAAACAAAAAATGCTTTCACATTGTGGAACTATTAATGAGGACCATAAAAAGTTTAACTCATCACATAAACTAAGCAACAAACTTAAACCTCAATGCCTCTATTTTTTGTTATCAGAAATTATGATTCCTAAGGTATGTTTAAAACTAAAAAACAAAATTACATCACAATTATTTAATAGTTTCATTTACAACTTCTAAATAATATCAAGTATTTTGTTATAATGAAGCAGAGAATAAAATAAAACATAACTCTAATGCTATTTTAACAGAGTTTATTTTTCACTAATTATAAACCAAACAAACCATAAAAATTGATTTCTTTCAAGAAATAAACATAAATATAAAACTGCATTGAAAAAAAATAAAATAAATAAAAAACAATAAATAAAACTGAGAGTATAAGTATATGAGAGAATGGTAGAAGAAAGGAATGGGAAATGTATTTACTCTAAGAACCCATCTGGTTAATCAAATTTATATTAAAAATTAATATACAAATGTTTTCTTTAAACAAAAAATAAATGGATTTGGTTATTTATATTTCTAAAAGTATTTACAACATACTACCATTTCCCTTCTATATAAAACAGATCCTAAAGAAAAAAATTTAATTAAAAAAGTGAAATAAAAATTTATAGGAACCGCCTATAGAAGAGAACGGTAATAATTCACATTTATAGAAACATAACATAACCAAATCCAAATCATTGATCTATGAACACATTTCATCAATTATTTACAAGTCCATTATTACTATAAAATTTACCGCTGGAGCTAAAAGTTCTAAGCGCACCAATCGTGTACGTATGTATGTATACAGTATATACAGAAAGATAGATGGATGAAAAAAAAGTTTAAATTATGTCCTGAAAGAATATTTAACCAAGAGGAAGGACGGGAATGACATCATGTTATAGGTTTTAACGAAAAAGACAACTTTGGTCGTGAATTGTTTTTTCCGAGTATTTTTTTTTGCTCTTCTTTAAGTCTTTTTTCGGCTTCTTTCCTCATTTTCTGTCTTTCTTCTTCCATTTTACGTTGTTCTTCTACCATTGCTAACCGTTCTTCAGCCTAAAAAAAAAAGTAATAATACAATTTTACTTAAATTAAAGAAACTTTATGTAGCACCATTGCTTTCTATTACCCCAACTACAAGAAAAAGTGAAGAAAAAACACTGAGAACATCACCTAATCATTTGCAAGTCATATCTGTATTTTATATCATATTATTTATATTTTATACCATAGTTCAAGGAAATATGATACAGACCACAACATTACAGTTAAAACTAAAGGCTCATTTCAAGAATATTCAATCTCACTAATATTAGGCAAATAAAAATATGCAGAGTCAAAAAATATCTCTATTTTCAAAGAGAAGAATGTATGTAAGGAGGGAGGTAAATAACAATGAAGAGTACGGAAAAAGTACTAGAGGCAACTTGGACAGATATTTTATGTTTGGGAGGTCAGTAGAAGGTGATTTTAGAAAGACTTTGGGCTGTCAGACTGTCATGAACGAACAATCCCACACCTCCACCTGTTCGTCCATCGATCATGGCGAAGGAGGGTATAGTTGGGTAAGGAAACAGATAAGGAAGGTATATCAGGTTTGAGCCAAGTTTCAAAAACGGCAATAGTATGATGGAAGTTATGGAGAAAATAATCAAGGAAATCGTCATAATTTGCTAGAAGGGATTGGGAGTTAACATGACAGGATATTAAGGTATTTGTTTAGGGAACACATCAAACTATCGATTTAAATGTAATTTAAATTAAATCAAACAAACACAACACAGCTGTTATCTGGAACATACTGCATATATACCTCAGATGTTATTGTGACGCGGCCATTACTGAAGCGTAGACGCTCACGTAGCGTGACATTTAACGAGACTGGCCAGTTTATTACGAATATTCGTAATGCCACTACTTTGATGAATATGGAATAAAAAACTACATCGGCAGGCAAGAGACCAAGAAAGGAAGAGAGCGAAGTTGAACAAGAAGACTAGCAAATACAAGAAAAGAGAAAATGCAAGTATTCCAACCCACCTATAATTAACCTCTGTATAAAACTAAATGTTATTGTATAAAATAAAGCAATCAATTTTACATCTTCACTCTTTTAATCCATTAGCTTCTCTAATTTTACAGTCCATAGCAATAAATTATCACCAGCTCTTAAAGCAGAATTATTATGACAATATCTCTGACAGTCTTGGAAGGGATTGGCATAGTAAAATAAACAGTATTAGTCATGAAGGGATAAGGATTAGGACAATCTGCAGAGTGTGATAAAAAGGTGATAATATTGATGGAGAAGGCACATTTTTAAACATACATAATGAGATATGATAAAAAAATTATGGGTATAATATTGATGTAAATTTTCCTTGACATTTTTAAACTAGAGTGAACATAGAAAAAGTAAAATCTGATTCAAAGTAAAATAAAGAAATTTCATCTTTCAAAAAAATAATTGAAAAGCAATAAGATAAATGAGTATTGTTTATAAAAACTGTGTTTGTAATTTTTAGTTTAAATTTTTTTAGATATTTAAATAGATAGTTTAAAGATTTTTAGTTTAAATTAGGAAGTCTTAAATTAATTAAATTGAGCATATAATAAAAAACAGCAATGGATAAATAGAAAGCTAAATAGAAAAAAAGGATGGATTTTTATTCATTAATATTTTTCTATAGTAAGGAATGTTTAAGGAAAATTAAAACAAATATATGAATTTTACCTACCAAAAAATAGTTTTATTGCACAATTATATTTTAAAAAATAAAAATAAAATCAAACGAGTCAATAATATAAAAATTAGAATAAATTAAAAAACCAATACCTATAATATAAATTAATTAATAACAGTAATTTTTACTTTACCAGCTGATAGTTGAGTCAGAAGTTCGCTCGCTGATCAACTTTTGAAAAGATTTGTTGGCATGGAACCGAAGTGATGACTGTATTCAACATTTCTTAGCCAATGATGTACAAATTAGTGTCGTTTTTAAACTATCAATTGATAGAATCCTCGTTGTTATATTAAATATATTTTTTTAAGTACCTGTTTAATTCATTCATTGTCTTCGATTCAAGTGTCCCTTTCGGAGAACATTGCTCTCGGCTCTCATTAAGGTTCCTTAATCATCCAGTTCGTTTCTTTTTTCTTTATTTTTCTGTACTCCTCTTTGATTATCTTCATTTTCCTCTGCCTCAATGATTTCTCTGTCATTTTAAATAGTTTTTGTTATTATTCTCTATTGCGTTTCAAGTGTAGTTCAGAACGAAGATAAAACAGAACGAGAACTGAAACGAATTCCAGTGGTGGACCATTCTGACCTATAGTGGGAATTGCCCATCCAGAGTCACTACCGATCCTAAATATTTGCACCTTTGAACTTTTTCAAATTTTTATCTACCAACTTGGATGGTTAGATCAGTATGACAGCTGTCAGTTCTCATATACTTGGTCTTTTCTTCATTGACCTCAAGTCCCATCTTAACTGCTGTTGCCTCTAGTCTCAAACCTCGTTTTCACTTTAATTTGTTAAGACAACTCTCCTTGCACTCTTACATGGCAGCTGGTGTTTGTCATAGTCGTCCTAATTAGCTTTGGCAGAATTATATTGCCATATATAATTTTTCAAGCCACACACTATCATACATCATCCTGAAGTCTACAAAAAGCATATGTATATTGGAGTTGAATTCCTTCATTTTCTTCAGGATCTGTCTTAAAGTGAACAACTCACACTCCACACAGGTCAGTGGTGAACTTTCCTCTAGTGAAGGCGCTCTGATAGTACTACTGATATTACTGATCTGCCCAACTACTCTGTCGGCAAAATAGCACAGCTTGTTATTGAGGCTGTTAGAAAATATCTTGTATATTGTAGGGAACAATGTGATGGCCCTATAGTTTTTACACTCTAGGGGATCACCCTTTTCAGTATGGGGAATATTATACCAGCAAAAGTGACCAACCTTAATCCATTATCATTAGTTTCATCAAGCAGGCTAGAGATCCTATTACCGGGTGAAGTGATCACTCTTTGCCCATTTGCGTACACAAGCCACCAAGGAATAATTTTATATCCTATCGGGGCTACATGTCTACCGCTTTTTCAAGTTCTTCATAAAAAGAATCCTTTTCATTATCTTCAACAGCTTCTGTCTGTGCTTAGACATTAAAAATACTATAATTAAAGAAGAATAGTTGGGGTGATCAGTCAAATAAGAAGGCAAAAAATAAATGATAATATTTATTTTGAAATTTGCCAATGTTTCGACTTGAAGTTCAGGCCTTTTTCAGGGCTGTCTCCAAAAAGGTTGATGGAGAAAATCAACCTTCAAAATAGAGAAAATCAATCGAACTTCAGGTCGAAACGTTGGCAAATGTCAAAATAAATATTATCATTTATTTTTGCGTTCTTATTTGACTGATAACCCCAATTCATAATTCACGAGTCAACCATTTATAATTGGTAATTGGTTGACTGTTATGGATAATGAAGAGAAGAATAGTTAGGGTGGTCAGTCAAAAAGGAAGGCAAAAATAAATGATAATATTTATTTTTGCCTTCCTTTTTGACTGACCACCCCAACTATTCTTCTCTTCATCAACCATTTATCTATAATTAAAGAACTTTCCTCTTAGTCGAATATAACATATTCTGGTCCACACAACTAAAAATTTATTACCTGATGCTTTATTCGTTTGCTCATGACTATACCAGTCCCTTGAGTGTGTTGGTTTTCATGGGAGCTAAAGTAGACAGTTTCTTATTTTTTCTATTATGCCTGCTCCTAGCCATCTCATTTCCTGAATAGCTCTTATATCGACCTTGTATTTTCTGATTTGTTCCACAAGTATGTTTACGGCTCCTTGCATATACAGCGATAATACATTCCCTGTTGCAGTTTTAATTTCATTAATCATTAGACATTTTCCGAGTCGTAACCGTTTAGACATTCCAGCTTTTCTTTGTTCGCTTTGAGGTTTCGTAATCGGATTCTTTTCGATGAGTAGGTGCTTGGCCTGAAGCATCTAAGTCCGGTGGTAGAGCTGCTAGCTCATAGCATCTGGACTTGCTACCCTATCTGTGCCACCCTCCTGTTAGGGGAAGTAACCCTAAGGTGTGTACTGTACGTTTGCTTGCGTTAATGTATTGGTATGTTAGTGTACTGTTCTGGTGAGTTTGCATGGTACACTACTATTATCTATTTTATTTAGTGCCTAATTACTTTTTACATAATTTTTAAAAGAATATTTAATTAATAAGGCAAAAGAAAATTCAATGTAGTTACATTGAACAAATAAAAAAATGTTGGTACCCCCTCTTTCTAGTAATCTTAATATGCACACATCGGCGGATTAAGCAGGTTGTGTTCTTAACAGCCACCAAGGAGCCCAGCAGATGGTAAGGAGCTCCAAACCAAAAAATATTATAACTGATAAGCCCTCTATAAAATAATCGAACAAATCTAAAAACAAAATGGTAAATTTATGGCCTCTAACTGAAACTTTTTTTGGGAGGGACTTTCTGCTTATATGATTATTAGAGATTTCCTGCTTAGCATCCACTGCTAATGTGAGAGTAGCAATTCACAAAGAAACTCGTACCAGTCTAAACAAAGCCATTCCAAAGGTTCCATAAGTATGAATTTAAGAGCTGATAAGGAAGCAATCTTGGAGAGCTCCAAATCAGTATTTATGTCAGATGTGGCATCAATACTTCATTCCCTTAAGTCCTAATGTAAATCCGGAATGCACACTCTTGCAGAAAAAATTAATTAACTACAACTTCAGTACAAAAGAGTAGTACTCCATTGGATAGTCTAATCAGACTCTCCCGGAGTGCATCTCTGCAAATAAATCTACTGTATGCCAAAGGAAGAACGATGCTACCCTGATGATGGCTACAATAAAATTTAAAAAAAAAAAGAGCAACTTGTGCTCTTTAGCCTCACGACAGGTCATAAAAAGATAAGAACAAACCTTTATAAAAAATTTAACAACAGGGAAAGCTCTCTCTACAGATGAAAATTGGGAACCAAAACAAGAGCATCCTTCGGACATGCCCTTAACTGGAGGACACCAGAAAGCAGACATGGCCAAACCCGGGCGGGATGGCCGAATGGGCTAAAGCGTGTGCACTGCACCGCCATTGCCCAGCAACCTGACATATGAATCAAAGATATAAAGATAGTATTTTTTTCCCACAGATTTGGTCACGAAGATCTAGGATGGTCTGGAGATTTCAGGAAGACCATCTAGCTCATACTTTTAATCCGAGACCTGACCATTTGAAGGAAGATTGAAGAAAAAGAAGAATCAATTAAAATATTTTTGAAATACAAATAAAACAATGAATTATTGCTGAAATCCAAAAGGATTGATTAATGTCAAAAACAATTTAAACACTATAAAATAATTTCCATAAAAAATACAAAAAAATAAAATTTTCCAAATATAAAAACATAGAATTTTAATTTAAAAAAAAACTCACCAGACGGCGTTGTGCCTCTTCGATCTTCCTGTTGTTCTCAGCCATAATCTGTTCAAGGGCCTCTCGTTTCTTTGTTTCTTCTTCCTATTCAAAACACATAAAAATATGTCGCTTAGAACAACATCTGAGCACAATCTCACGAGTGCACTTGGGGATACATTTCGTACCGCCTAATAAAGAACTCCATGGTTCTAGTTTATCATATAAATATCTACATGTATACACACATAGAAAGCATTGGTTGTATTTATTTCATCATTGATTTAAGTAATACATGCATAATAAGTTTTCCAAACAAAATTTAATAATGGATTATAAATGGAAATAAAAAAAACAAAAAAACAAAACACCCAGATAAGTAAATTAAGTAGCATTAATACTTCAGAAAAGAAAAAGGGGAATAAGAAATTAACTGAAAGTCATTTAATATTGAGAAAAAAATTATACATCAGAAGAAAGTAAAACTTTTAAATAAAAAATTTAAAAACCGGTATTAGAAAAAAAATCAATAAAAATGAATCTAAATTATTGATATCCACTTTATACTGATATTAAAATAGAAAATAAAAATAAGTCTTACCCAACACAAAAACACTAGGAATAATACAAATTAACAATACAAACCCTCATAAAACATTGTAAAAGAACTTCAAAAACCTTTATTTTTTTTTTCCTATGCCTGTTGTTAAATCCTTCTCAACTTAGTTGAAGCCTCCTAAGTTTGAACATCACCTATTACTATAGATCAAATTTGTAAAATCATTTTGTGTCTGTTGTCGGGTGTTGTTTTGAAGTTTTGTATACTTACCAACGAAGTCTCATATACATCTACTCAATATCCTTTGAGTGAACCTGGGCAAATGGTCTGTAGTAGATGGCATCCTGGAAACCAGTAGTTAGGAAAAAAACGAACACACATGAAACACAATGATAAGAAAAATTTTTTGTTGTTAAGTTGATTGAGTATTAGATACTTTAACAGCAAAATTTAAAAACAATAATTTATTTATTCCGTTTTTGCCCCTAACTTCCTCCCTTTGTTCCATGGGTTTGTCAAAATCTGAACAAAAAATCAGTTGAAACAGCCACTGTAATTAATGTAGTGATAGTGAACTTGAAAGTAATATATAATTCAGTATTTCAAAGCCTTTTTTTTTTAATAATGAAATATGAAATTTTTTTTTTTTTCAATAATGACAAAACGAAAGGAATAGTATTTAAAAAGACTTATAGATCAAAAACTAAAATATATAGGCTAAGGACTAATTCATTAATTTAGTTACTATATATTCTGTTATTAATATTAGAATACATAAAATTAATAATACCAACTCAGTATATGTAAGAAGCCAAATAGCACAATATTACAACGCATCACCTTTGATTTTCAGAAAGCCTACGACCGTACTATAAGGAAAGAGATAAATCAAAATCTGCTAGTGTCGGAACTTCCTAAAAGTTGGTTCGTTTGATAATGATGACCATGAAGAAGGTGGAGTGCACTGTTCAAATAGGATGAAGACTTTATAAGCATTTTAAAACGTACAAGGGTCTTAGGCAGGGTGACAGCCTTGCCTGTTTATTGTTTAACATGGCACAAGAATGTGCTGTAAGAAGCTCTGGTGTACAAATTGGAGCCACCTACCTTATTTAACGAATCGGCCAAATCCTTGGCTTCATAGATGACTTGGATATAATGGGAAGATGCTTGACATCTATGAAGGAGGCATTTCTCACTTTACAGAAAGCTACACAAAGAGTGGGTCTAACAATAAATGAATCAAAAACCAAATATATGAAAACAGCAAGCATTAGCTCAGCAAGACGCCCATGAGAAAATCGGAGACTTCACGTTTGAGTGTGTTAACAAATTTATTTATTTAGCCTCTCAAGTGAAATCACAATAATATGCAGCAAAACATTAATAGATGGTTAATGGCTGCAAACAGATCTCTCAAGGAAACACCAAGGTGCAGCTTTGTAAGACCCTCATAAGGCCTGTTCTGACCTATGCTTCCAAATATTGGACGATCTCTCGAGCTCAAGAACTAATGTTCCTAAGATTTGAAAGGCGGACCCTTAGAAAAATATTTGGGCCAGTGTTCAGCGATAACGTTTGGCAATAAAGAACTAATTCTGAAACAGAAAGAATGTGTAATAATACAAATGTCGTCAGATTCATAAGAATTGGAAGGCTTCGTTGGGAAGGCCATGTTGCTCAAATTAAGAATGATGAAGTCCCAAAGAAACTTTTGGAAGAAAGGATATACAGCAAGAGGAGAATTGGAAGGCCGAGACTGCGGTGGGCCGAAAGAGTGGCAGAGGATACATGGTCCATCTTAGGAGTAAGAAACTGGAGGGCAGTGGCAACGAACTGAGAAGACTGGCGGTTGATGTTGCGAAAGATCTTGACCCACCATTGAGTTATAGTGGCGGAAGAAGAAGAACTCAGTATATGGTTTATGTTTTAAATTCAAAGATCTTCAATATCTTGGTTCAATAAAAAACAAAACTTATTGTTCTTTCAACAAGTACTTAGATTAAAGTATTCAACCTTCAAATAATGGACAAATAATCATTTGACATACTTTATGACAATCAGAGCACTATTCCATTATCAAAAAATGCTATTATAAATTCAGATTCGAAGCTTATTGATACAACCTACTTAATTTAAAGTTACATTGAAAAAGAAACAATCAAAGTTAAATATTTGCCAACAGTGGAAATATTATGCGCCATTTTGTTTAATACTTTGGAAAAAGTCAAACATGATTATTGTGTAAATAATATTTATTTAATTAATGCCGTTAAAAAAATAAAAACTAGTCTATTTTAGGCACTTATACACTAAGGATTTAATTGTTCTTCACTTTTACAAATTTGCTGTAGGAAGTTAGTCGACTGATCTACATCATATGTGATTAATAGGCAGGACGCAGTCATTTTAAGATTTTTATTGTTGTGCGACGTTTCAACCCAAGCATGTGGGTCATTATCAGAGCATGCTTCCAGTACTGAAGGTGTTCAAGTTAATTAAAGTACTTGAACGTCTTCAGTACTGGAAGCACATGCCCTTACAAATTTGAAGTTTTTTCAATTGACTACAGATTTGAATAAGTTGCGTAAATTAAATATATTATTGTTGAAATAGCACATCTGTGCAGTGTTGTCTGAATCCCAAATGTAGTCAAGTTGGTGAGAACCATTACATTCAGTAAACCTTCCTACTGTGAAAATAATGAAGCCTGACTTATTTACACCATGTTCCTATTATATTTATATACTTAATTTATTTTAATTAGTTTTATTGAATAGTTAACTTTAGATTAACTATATTTTTTTTTCTCATAAGTTTAGCATGGTTTACTACTCCCAATTAATGATATCAAAGTTAGAAGTTTCATCAAAAACAGTGTAGTAAACAGAGGGACTACTACCAAATTAGGAATTACAAAAATACACCATTTTTAAATGCCTAATATTGAATAATACTAGGTAAATTAAGTGAATTACAAGGATGATTTGTTTAATGACAACATAACATCTTTTATTTTACGGAGTTAAAGAGGTGGAATTCTAGGCACATAACTATTAGTTCTAAATCAATTATCTAGTTTAAAGGTTAATAGTTAAAGCATTTAGTTGTGAATAGCTTACAAATAATTTATATTTATAAACACTACGATTAAAATAATCGTGATAATTAGTACTCAATTTTTAACAACTTTATTTTATGTTCAGATTTTAACTTAATCACTAGGTTGTATAGCAGTCATCAACAATTTTGAAAAATATAGAACAATAAACATCATACAACCTATGAAAAATTAAAACTACTTAAATTTAAAAATTCCTTATAAATTACTGAAAAAAATATTACTTTTTTAAAATAAAGATAATTAAAATATATATTAAAAAAAACAGAGATTTTCACTGCATCAAATATGTGAACCAGCCTTATCATTTAATTGAAAATATTAAGTTATAACATCAATAGTTGATGGACTTACTATATAATTCATCAGATGTTGTCTAAGTAAGAAAGGGTAAGATGATTGGTGGATCATACGCAGAAAATGAAGAACAGAATCCTCAAGATTATGGAGGATATCCAGGAGGAAACAGAAAAAGAAAGACTAAATATTTCATCTGATTTTGATAGCAATACCTTATTTTATTACCTTATGAATTTTCATACAAGGTTTTATAAAGGCTTTTAGGAGAAAATGTTAAAAAATCCTGAAAACAGAAAAACAAATGTATTTTTGGTGATCATACTAATAACACATAAATACGAATAAATCTTATTCCATATAATTATGAAGATTTTTCTATGTTTGAACCCAGCCCGGCCCAACTAATTCAAGCTTAGAATGAGAAAAAGAATTAATAAGTACGAAGGGTTTCAGAAAAAAATTGGACAATAGATTCAAAAAATTAAATTAAAATAAATCTTTTATTAATGCCAGATGTCAGTTGAATATTAATATAATGTTTCTTTAGCTTATGATAAGACTGGTACACAGATGAATAGCTCTTGGGTCCGTAGAACTGAAAAAAAGATTGTGATAAGTGAAAATATTGAGGATAAAGCAATTTTTGACATTACCTCTCTCCTTTTTTCTTGGGCAATGAGCTCCTGCCTCCTGGCCTCCATTTCAGCCCTTAGTTCAGCCTCCATTGCGGCCTTTGCTTCCTCCACCCTTCGAGCAACTTCAGCCTCAATTTCCTCTCTCCTCGCTTCTAGTTCCTCCTCAACACGTTTCTTGACTAATGCCTCGATTCTCTTAGCTGCTTCCTCTTCCACTAGTTTGTTCTCCGATTCCCTCTGCCGCCTTCAACCAAATTTTAGCCAAGTAACAAATGATCTCAATTTGTAACATTAAAGTCAATTGGTGGAAAGTACAGATATGAAATGTACAACTGCTAATGTTACTGATCAGAATAAATAAAAACAGAGTAGAATAATGATGATGAGAAAGATGATATGGTGAAATATAATTTTCTGTATACATAACATGTAGTGGATGAAAAAAAAAATAAGGGTTTTAATGTAGCCTTATTTTTTCATACATATGGTCTGGAATAATGCTGAATAAAAATAAAAACAAAATAAAATAATTTTTAACTGTTGATAAATTTGTTTTTCAAAACTAATGTAGATAGGATACAAATGTTACACAACATATTACAGACGAAAATAATAAAAAAATTATCTCTTTTAAATTGATTTTATGATGTTTGTAATAAGTTAAATATATAACATAAAATGTAAACATAGTATGTAAAAAGGCTTCTTCAACCACACAAATATACAATGAACTACAAACCTCTTCTTTTACTTTTATAACCTGCATTACAAATCAAATAAAATTATTCTTTTTTGTTTTTGGAGTATCTCACAATATTGATTAACAGTAATGATGTATAAGCTAATCATGATCAACAGATTTATTAAAGACAAATTTAAAAAAATGGAAACTGAAATTAGAGAATGACGTGATACAGAAAGACCCGATAAAAACAGAATATATTAATCGTTTATCAAATCCTAATAAAATTTACAGATGCCTAAAACTATCAAGGGAGATTCAATTAATAAAAATCAAAACACATCTGATTAGAGCTAAGCTAAAAATACAACAATACTGTCACTTAAACACAAAAAACTGTAACAACTTTACTAGTTCATATTAACGATGTTTCATATAATGTATAATAATGAAGCAAATAATTAAATGTTAATTTTATTTGTTTATTTTATACACAAATGAGCCTTAAGATTTGGCACAAAATCCTGTTTAGTGAGCAAATGTCTAATTCATTCAAATGTAAATGAAATATACATTTCTTAAGATCCTTTGTTCATATTTATAAGATTTCAAAGCCATTCATTATATAACTAATTCCTAAATTTTCCAAGCAGAAGCAAAAGTTAAACTAAGAAAATTGGAAGTTTTGAGAGCTGTTATTTTAGTATCAGCAATGATATCAGATCTACATTAACAGAGTTGTCATTAACAATATATCATAACAACCGATAATAAGGACAAAAAAAAAGTTTACTTTCTACAGTAAGAATAATGATATATTATCACAAACATCAATTAAGTTTCATGACCATAATCAAGAAAAATAAAATTAATAAAGAAACATCTTCAGAAGTTAGTAAACAATGTTTATATAGTTAACTCTCAAAATTTCAAGAATGAAAATAAAGTAAAAAGCACAAATTTATAAATACCACAAAATATTCAAAAGGGGGGAGGGAGATAGGATGGAACTGGCTAAGTGTGCCAATTAGAGAACATGCACTTAAAAATAATTTTTAATTTAAAATTATAAAAATAACACAATTTCATAAAAAGTAAAAATAATATAAAAATGTTTAGTAACAGCAAGTAGGTAATCTAATATTTTACACAAATTTTCTATAAATGGTTTTCCTGCCAATTCTGCAAAAGTTGATTTCTTATACTTAAAAAAACTATTTACCATTTAATGCATAATTCTATACAAACACAACCAGTTAATTTTAGAATAATGAAAACATTGCCTAACACTACAGTTGAATCTCAACATATCAAACTTAAAAGTTTAAAAAACTCAAGCATTTTCTGTTTTTAGTTTTCTCTATAGAGTTATTCACTGACTATTGCAATGTCGATAATATATATACAACCAAAATTCTTCAGTTCAAATCTTCTAACCTAATACAGCCTTGCTTGATCTTGCTAACCGATTCTGTAGACTCTGACATTTACCATGCCACGCCATTAAACAGATTAATCCTCATTACATTTCATCCTCCTATTCCCAGTTTTACTTTCAAGAAAACCTCAGCTCTTCAACATACTACTATGAAGATTGTATATAATCTCCTTCCATCATGTCTTCCAAAAGAACATAATTTTTTTATATGAATATATATTTTGTTGGTAAAAATTATTTTTTTCTAAAGCTTTGATTCTCACACTGTGAACTAAATTTGTAATTAAAAAGGAGGAAGATTTGTAATAATAAATTATTAACTTATTTGTTGCAGTTAAGTTATTAGTCTGAAGGAATTTTCATGAATAAAAAAAATTAACGATAAAACATTTATGCATAATTTCAATTAATGTACAGTTTTACTTTATGAACTGTAAAGTCACATATTAGATTATAAATTTTTTATATACATAATTTATCCAAATAAAAAAATTATTATAGAATAGAATTTTTATCATTTTGAGCTAGCTGTTTAGTCAGTGGTACTGACCCCTTTTTATCAAATTATTACATTCACCAAAAACTTCGTGAATAGCTTTATCTTATCTTAACATACAATCTTTTTATCTATGAAAATTCTTAGAAATGGAGTGTTTTCTCATTAACTTATTTAATTTAATGAGGTACTAAAAACCCATTTGTTTTCCACTTGAATTGTATGATTTGATTACAAAATAAAAAAATAAAAGTGGCCTACAAAAATATTATGCCATTTGGGCTCTATAGCCTCGCTATTTCGACATGTTGGGATGGAGGTCACACCAAACTGCTCAATATTCTTGTATTCTAGGTTTTTTCTCTATTTTGTGATCACATTATCTTAAGATTCAAGTGGAAAACAAATGGATGTTCATGGTTTTTTAGTATCTTATTAAAGAGAGAAAGTTTGTTCCTCCAAATTAAAAACAACCCAATTCTGAGAATTTTTGTAAATAAAAAAGTTGTAGGTTACGATGAGATGAAGCTGTTCACAAAGCTTTAGATGGATGTTAATAATTTGCCATAGTATTTCAACATAGATTCTACGAACTGTACAAACAAATAATAATCAGAAGTTAGTTTTGATTTTTATTATTTCTGACCTGTGATGCATAAAACTAAATGTACCTAAATGACTTTAATAATTTGCTAAAAAGGGGTCTGTATGACAGACTATGTTAGCTTTCAATGTTGTTTAACATAAACTTTTTTTATTGTTTTTGTCATTTTTAAAATTAAAAGATAAACTTAAACTCTGGGATTCTAAACCCAACCTGCTTGGTTATCAGCTCCTCTACATAAATCTACATATTCCAAGCAGAATAACTGTTCATAAATTAACTGCTTAATGTGTTCAATAAATAAAACTTGGACGTTAAATCAAATAATAGGTGAAAAGGGACACGTTTAAAAGGAAAGTGTTGCTAAAAATGTTTGGTGGAGTTTCTGAAGGAAGGATTAGGTGAATCAGAATAAATCAAAAAACATATTGGAATTAGGACATTTGCACATGTGAAGCAATAAATATGAATAAGCTCAGATAGAACAAATCTGGTGAGTTAAAATGGACAAAAGAAGAAAGAATATGAGAAAAAAATCATAATTAGAGCAAAGGTATAATAACCAAGGACACAATTGAAGGTATTTGGCGGGTTGGTATAACAATACAAGAGGGCAGAGTCCAGTTAGGGGAGTTTTCAAAGCAGGTCTACAGGCACAAGTAAAAACATTTCAAGTTCCTGGCAAAATATTTTTGAATGAAGATTTTGTATTTATGAAAGTTTAATATATAGAGGTTCAACTGTATCTATTATTGGAAAAAATAGTAGTTCAAACTAATTATATAAAAATCAGGTTTTATTTTTATAAAGCCTTAACAAAATCTCATAATGGCATCATGAATACTATTTTAATTACAGCCAGTGCCAGGCCAAAGATTGGGTCAACTGGGGCAATTTTCCCAGAGCACCGCCTATCAAGGGCACCTGTCGGGAGCACCGATTATCAGGGACACTCACCACTTATTAGAAATTTAAAAAAAAAATACAAAAAGTACTGAGATAAATAATGTTACCTATTAATAAAGCAACTGTATTAGAGAAATATTGAATGAAAGAAATATTTTAAATACTGCATAACATAAAACAGCTTAAGAAATAAATTTATTTTTTTTAGGGAAGAGGGAGATGATGTCCTTGTCTGGGGGGCACTGAATATCTGAGGCCGGCACTGATTATAACCAATTAACTTTTTTTGGTGCATAAAATTAACATGAGAAATTTTATGTTAACTTGGATTTTTTAAATAATAATCTTTCCATGCTGAATCCAATATTGAAAATATCACCTGGAAAAAATCAATATTTTATGACAATAGAAAACAAAAAATTAACA
The DNA here is from genome assembly GCA_928085145.1 of Nezara viridula. Taxonomy (NCBI): domain Eukaryota; kingdom Metazoa; phylum Arthropoda; class Insecta; order Hemiptera; family Pentatomidae; genus Nezara; species Nezara viridula. The sequence goes on along the minus strand of OV725077.1, from coordinate 148,868,221 downwards.
CCACTTAATAAATCACATGCATAATTGCCAGACAGCAAAAATTCACCATGCATATTATATAACTTTAATTAATGCATTTTAGCTTGCAAAAGCTATGGACATTAAAAATAGAATAAATGCACCAACCCCCAAAAACAAGCTAGCCACATACACATGTAAAATAAATAGGTATTTAATAAGGAAAAAAAAAATTCAAACTTGATAAAACTGATAACATAATGTTTTGCAGAAAAATTTCAAAAAGGAAGTAAAATTAATGGACAATGCAATCATTTACATTATGAATATTTAATATCATGGACAAAGATATCATAATTATCTCAATATGAATAACATCTAGTCAAATTATATATTTACCACCATCAGTTACATAATTATTAATTCATATATATTTACTAAGAGACTTTCACATTATGTTATCCTTTGCCTTTGTAATTTATAAAATAAATATCTTATATATTATGTTATACTTTAATACTTTAAAATTAATAAAATAAAATATTAAAAGCTTCAGTAAAATTAGTACAATGAATGATGAAAACAGTGTAAGTAATATAGTATTGATGAGAAATATAAAAAGATCAGAACCTCAAGTCAAAAAGGTAAAGAAAAAAGTTTAATAGTTATCAATATAAAACGGTACACCCACCACCACTCCAAATTAAATTAGGCCAGAAACAAAAATGGCAACAAATAATAATACTCAAATGCATTAAATTTAAAATAGCTCTCATTAATATCTGGTTTTATTAACCACTGGGAAAAAGTTAAATAATAAGTACTTGTTGAAACATCAGAATACTTATGAAGAATGAACAATGGTCAAAACGGAAACCAATTAATCAGAAAAAAATGTTAACATATAAACTTCTAATAAGTTCTATTGAAAATTAAATTTCTCACTGCTGCATAATTGGATCAATCCAATTAATTATGAAACAGTGAGAAACAAATTAAACTAATTGGCTTGAAGATGGCATAACATCCAAAACGTCATGAAAACAGAAATTGTGGAATGAATAATGAATAATAATGAATAAATATATGGTAAAAAAATAACAGCCAATATTATTTCAATACCTAAATAATAATCTTCACCTTAACCTTAATAAAATTATAAATGCAATAATTTAGTTATAAATCTTTTTTGCAAGAATGATGACATAAGGTTTAATATTTTGAAACATATTATTGACAGGCTTTTTTATAAACAGATTGAATTTAATAAACATATTACAACAGAAATAATGAGTTAAAATTCATACTTATGGGTAAAGTCATCTTAGAAAAAGAAAATGAGTTTCAGAAATAAAATTGATTTTCCTAGCTAAATCTCAAAATACCACATGAAAAATAGAAAAGTCCATTGAGAAGTGCGACAAGATTAGATATTTATATCACATATAGTGAGTGATTGCTGAGGCATGAAATTCTTTTTTAACATTAAAAGTGTTAACCAAAATCAAAAGCATATTTATTATAACACAAAATATTATGTTGCATATTTAGAAATCACTAGCATAATCTTTAAATATGAGAAAAATTAATCTCTTATATAAGAATACAATTCTTATCATAATATGTTAATTAATAAATAAATCATGAAACAAGCATAGTGGATAACAAAGGCAAAGCATCTAAACCAAAGAAAAATAATGTCACGAGAAAAATCATGAAGCATGCATTATATATCTGTATAAACTACGATCTACACTGAATTAATTAATTCATGGCCATAAACGTTTACTCTCTAATTCGGAAAACATTTATAAAGTTAATAGAGAAGCAGAAATATATTAAACTTTTCTCTCATTTTTTAATTTTTTTTTTAAAGATGTTTAAAACTTTTAAAGAAAAAGTAATTGAAAAATAGAAAAATAAACATTTAAAAGTAAATACCTTTGTTTCTCCAAGTCAGCAAGTCTTAGAACATTTTCCATTTTCCTATTTTAGGGAATTTAAAATGTATAGTTGAATACAAAACAAATTATTCAAATGACATTGCAAATCAAATAATAAAATGTGAACATACATTAAAATTTACTAAGAAATTACAACTAAATAAATCTGAAAAATAAAATAACAAAATAGAACTTATCAAAATAAAGAATAAACCAGAATAATGTTGTAACAGAAGATGAACCATTTTCAGATATAATTAAATAAAATATTGAATTCAATTACTTTGTATCTGTTTTCGCTCTTTATAATTGGAAAGAAAGAAGTGAAAAATGGGAAATAAGAATAAATAGGAATCTGAACAATATGCAGGATAATATGAATAAAAAAAATGAAGCATTGAAAATAACTTACACACTCAATAAAAATAAATAAAAAAAGACTCATTTTAAGACATATATTCCGCAGGCAGAGAAAATATACTCTGTATTTTAATTTAAAAGCATTTTTTCATACATCTTTTATTCATCAAATGAAATTTTTAAAAAAAATTAAAATACAGAAAATATTTTTTAAATTAGAAAGCTATAAATGTAATATATTAAGCCTATTTAATAAGATTTATGTTTATTTCAGTCAACTAGTCCCTTAAATATATATGTAGAAAGGGTTCTACAGACCATTAAATCAGAGTCAGAGATTGATGAAATGATGCATTTAATAGACCAGGGAAGATTGCAACCACTGCTGGTAGCAAGGTTCAGAATTTGTAACTTACAATAGACAATACATAGCAAAACAAATCTACCAGCAAAATACACCTTTAAAATCAGTTCTCAAGGAAATAAAAAAATTAAATTTATTTTAGCCCTGAAAATTTAATCGAATTTTAGGAAAAATCGTAATCTATTGGATTAATGCAAATCTAAGACACAAAACATATTTTGTTCAGTGTTTTACTTATTTTATATTACCTTCAAATCAAGCAAATTTATACTTTATTATTATCATCAGAGAAAATCAGAAACAAAGAGAAAATTTTTCTTCCAAACAGTACCAAAAAATTTCAAATTGGTCAAAATATTCAGCCATAAAATAAAGGTTTCACAATCTTGGAAAATGTATAAACTAATTCACTCATATGAAAAAATTTTCATTTTTTTTTTTTTTTTTCCTCTTTTGTTGAAGGTTTGTATATTAGGATTTTTGATGGGGTGCTAAATACAACTATGAAGTTAATTTTTCACAAATATTTTAACCTTATTTATATAATTTATGAGTAATTTTAATTTAAAAAATATACTGTTTGGCTAGGTGTCTGAATTTAAGTAAAACTGATGGCCTCTACAATAAAACTTTTCCTCGAGGTGCCCCACATTTTTTACCAGCTGTCTTGATTCACCCCTGTTTCATAATGCAATAATATACTTACCCCTCTAAACTTTGACATCAACATAAATCCAATGGATAATTTGGAGGATATTATAGATAGACTCATTCAATATTTTTGAGAGAATCATTTTTGAGTCTCAAAAAGAGTTTGTTTTAAACTTCATCTTCAGTATAATTGTGTAATGGAAGAATATATCTCTTAACAATGAGTGTTCATATATGTTTTCTTTTTTAAATAAGCACATATATAAAATAAATGAGGAAATATTTTTAAAGATTAATGGAAATGAAATTTGTTTGAAACAAATTCTCAAGAGTAAGAAATATGATTAGAGCTGGTTTAGTAAAATAATTATTAAAATCTATAACATCTAAAGCTGATGCTAGGATCATCAAATCACTTCCCCTTATATATTATTAAATGAAGTTACATAAATAACCTAAATGGTAGGAAAACCATTGAACAAAAATATTTTTATAAGAAATATTACTGAAAATTATTGTACAGGGATAGACTGATTCATAGATCTATTTTTCTGAAGGTAAAATATGGTAGCCACAAATAAATGAAATTAGGAAAAAAAGCAATCCAGTTAGAGAGTAGCATTAAGCAATAGATTCAAATTTTAGAGTAATTCTTAGAACCATAATTTAATGGCCTTTAGCATTCACAGTTGAACTTAGTTTTTTACACGCACACACACACACATTGTGCCTGAGTATATATGTGTGTTTGGCTTTAGATTTGTGGATCCTTACATCAGGTAAGGTTATTGTTACCTTTAATCTAGTCTTTCAATAATGTTTGTAACTACTTTATTATCAAAAAATAGAAAAAATATGAATAAATAACTATTTACACAACCTAAATATATCCCTAAATATCATGCCATGTTATAGAGACTAGGTTAACATGCTCTGCTTCTGCGGTTCATAAACAATGCAATCAGTAACAAGAATTTAGTTAAAGAAAAAATTCTTAAGATTTTTTATAAATTAAGTTCAATATTCTAAAAACAACAGATTTTTCAAGATATGAAAAAACATGGCCATTCATTTAATTTTATTTGCAAGCCATGTAAAGGACTTAAGAATAATACGAGGTGGTCAATGATCAATATTTTAGTAAGAAAAAAAGGAGTCAGTCCCAGTAGACAAAAAGTAACAAACTGTCTCATTAATGAATAACTTAAACAAAATATAGCAATACAAATCATTATAGACTAGTTCCAGATATGTACTACAATTTTAATGAAATCATGTTGAGCTGAATTGAAAAGAAGCGAAAATACCACCAATGCAATCTTCGAAAATTAATTACAGAATTTTTTTTTTTTAAATGCAGTATTACATATTACCAATTATTATATTGACTAATTCATAAAAAAAATCTGGTGCGAGCAACAAACAACTTTCACTTACCGCTCTACATTGAATAGAAATTATTTTCTGGCAATATTGGGCTATTTTAAAATTTGTTAAGTACATTTTTAAACAAGCTCAAGCTTAAATCTTACAGGTAACAAATCATTAGTACTATTAATATAACAAAAATCCTATTTATTATATCAACAGTTGACTATGGGTTGTACAATCCGTTGATTATGGATTGTATGATTAATTAGTAAAAGCAAACTTTTATTTTCCATTGCAAAGTTTACTAAAATGGAATTACGAGATTTGCATTGCCTGTCATCGATAGGTCAAAAGTTGTCAAACTAATTGTAAGTAGATACTGTTGGAATATCATAAAGCGAAAGTTCATCAAATTATTCAATAATTTAATTTTCTAAAAAGTTACATGATTCTTTGGAATAAACAGACGAAGGTACCTAATTATTTAAATAGAATATCAGATCTAGAGTTGTTAAACTACAGTAAATGTATTTAAGGTTATATAAACATATCCAGGAAATATTTGTGTCACTTCTTTCACAAGTACAACAAAATATTATTTTAAACAATATCATTGCCTGGATGCGGTGGATTTTAAATACTTTTTTCAAAATTTAAAAGTTTACATTTAGTAAGAAAATTGCATTTAATTTGTTTGAAAACGTGATTAACATTAAACAATGTTAGTTTTCAGAAATTATTATTTATATTTTTCATCACTCTCTACACCTTCTACAACTTTGTTAGTTAGATATTATTTTTTTCTGAAATTCTCCACTTTCCAACGATATATTATCTATATATTATATATTAACGACATATTATATATTATCTGACTATTATTTCTCCTTTATTCAATTATCAAACTCTTTCAAAAGTCATATTTAGCCATTTTTCATAACTCCTAACAATGAGAGATAGCTAATTATTTAAAATAAACAAAATTAAAGGTACTTTAGTGGAAGACAATTTGAATATCTGGTGGCATTTAAGCCACGTTAAGCAACATCAATATGGATAAAACCTAAACAATATAAAAGATTTCTTAATTATACATTGATACACCAAGTTCAATCAAAATCGTTTTTTGAGAGCCGTTTTTGAGAAAATTTTAAAAATGTGTAGATCGATGATGAAGGTTCCACTCCAGTTTGCCGATTTCGACGAAAAAGTTGCTGTAAGTGCAAGTATATACAAATCTTAAATACATTATTTCAGTAACGTAAGACTTTTCGTTTTTGAGCTAGACTGTTCACATACACACACACACACACAGACCATTTTGTGAAACTTAGTTATTTGGAATCAGAGAACCTCAAAAAGTGTAATTCCATCAAAATCTCGGATTCAAAAATTTTCATGATCGCAATACTTTCCCATACTATATAATTTATGTATAGGTAAGTGAAAATAGAAATGCACATCCATTAAATAATCTATTTAGAATAATGAATGAACAATATCAAATGATTTAATATCAAAGAATAGCAACATTTTATAAGAAAGATCGATTTTTTGCCTTTGATGTTATTGAGGAAGTTCATTAAAAACTTAGGAAAAAAAGGATAAATCCAGGATAAATATAAAGTTGTGATTAGCCAATCAATTAAATCTCAATAAATCCACAAAGAAACTTTTTATGTAGTACACTATATCCTTGGACCCGTGTCCAAGGATCCTTCCCACCCTCCCTCCTCCCCAATGCACTCTATAACCCCCCAAAAAAAATTATAAAATTTAAATATATTTTTTAACATAATTATTTTCTGCCTTTGTTCTGCAGAGATTTCTAGGTTAAAATATATCAATTAATTTGTTTCTTTATGTGAAATAAGAAAAAAATATTGCTGATTTTAGTAAACAAATTTAAATGTAATAATAAATTACAAAAACCTAAAGACATTTTCAGTAAAGATACTCTCTTTTTTATTATTAAGCAATTTAGTCATTTCATGCTTTTAGGCTGGGGAGTATTCAAGATTTTTTTTCCGCGAGTGTTTAGAGATTTTAATTTAGCAACTTATCTTTTTTTGTTTATGTTTAAACAATTCATCGAACCACAGTTTGTTCATTTTATTTTCCTTTTTGTTAAAACACAACTTAGTGATCTCATTAATACTATCCCTGATCTCTACCCATAACTTGTCTATATAATCCTTGGAAAATATACTTCAGTATTACAATCTGAACTACTGGATATTTGCCATTGTGTCCAAAACCTACTTCATGATCAAATGACTGGTAAAAGAATAATAATCAATACAGATAGTTAAGCAGCAATAGGTGCTCTATCCTTATCCACAGGTTGTAAAATTATCACACAGCAGTGCAGCGCTTAGTAACCTTGCTGAGCATAACAAGATTGCCGCTAAGTGGGTGTCCGGACACTCTGATATCCCAGACAACGAAAAGGCTGTTAGTCTAGCCAGGTTAGGCTCAGACACTACTTCTGTAACTCCTGAATCTGGTATTATTGGAATATCTCCTAATATAATAAATATCTTGAAATCAGCCTGAGGACTTTTTATTTTGTTATCCTCCCCTTCCTTGTCGTTTAGACTATACTGTGTTTCCCAGGTAAGGATGTGAGGGGACTAATACCTGAGTTAACCTCCCTGAGTTTATTAACACTGCAAGCCTATTAAGATACGTGGAAGCGACTAAACTAACGTTTTGACTAATGGTACACAATACTCTTCTGGTCGCGGAGCATTATATAAAAAAAAAGTTGTCTATATCACCACAATCCTTTTCAGAAGATTCTTAAGTTTCAAACTTATTCCTAACTTCTAGCTTGATTGATGTTTAATTTTACCGGTTTTCTTTTCTATTTTTAGATTAAGTTTTTGTCGAATTTTTGCAATTAGTAATTCATGACTTAATTTCTATCATAGACAGTACATTAATTATACTACTTCGCCACCTAGGTTATATTAAGACTTGATCAATTTGATTTTGCATTTGCGAATCCGGTAATGTCCAAGTATATTTATGAATATTCTTATGTTTAAATTATATTTATGGATATTCTTATGTTTAAATGTAGTAGTTTTATAAGTATTTGAGATGCTAAAGTTTATCAGCCGTATCCAATTTTCATTACTATACTTCTGCAAACTTTTTTTACCGATCGTCGGAAAATAAACTTCTTCCCTTCCTACCTAAATCTAAATGTCTCTTACAATCATTTTCATGCACTTTCACGGTAGTTAATGATTCACATTTGACTTGATCATCACTTTCTTTGGTTGGATAACATATCTTTATCTTAACGTATGATTTAGAACCAAGGTTCCTGAAATGTGGCTACAAATATCCTATTACTAAACAATTCTATGTCCCTCAAAGTGGATAACAATCTATTCCTAATAAGAAATCAGGTACCTTAAAAATGATTTCTGTTTTCTCTGTACCAAATAGTGTACTTCTCCTCTTTTATAGAGCCCTCTCCTGGTCAGCGAACCTCTTGCAGCGCCACAACATCCAAATTTTACCCATTAACCTTGTTCACAACACATTTTAATCCATCTCGTGAATTCAAACTCCTCATGTTCCAAATATTTATAACTGATTCCCTAATTTTCAATTTGTGTCACGAATCCCCTAAAGCAGCTCCCTCTTCCTCAGGAAACCTGAATGAGGGACTAGACTAATTTTCCTCAGAATAACGAGTGTTTTACCTTAGGGAGACCCATGACTATTTTTGGTGTATGGTGCACTAAAGATATGTGAGTAAAGGGTTCATTCCTATGCCCCACCCCCAACAAGCCTGGGAACCACTCTCATTGTTTGTCAGGAAGACTAAAAATAAAATTAACTAATGACGTTTGGGATCATATTACTATTATTATATCAAATTTCAAAAGTTAGTTTCAGTTTAGCAATTTATAAGTGCTTATTATAAAGCAATATAGAGAAGTTAGAACTGAAAATTTTTTGGATGTGGACTCCATCAGATATTGTCTTAAAAGTGGATATCTTTAAAATTAAAGCACTATGGTCCTTCACAATTTTAATATTTTTAATTCAAATCTAATCAACAAAGAGTTAACAAAAATTTATTTCCTATTGGTATTGTTTCTAACTCAAAATATTTATCAAAACTGCCAAAAATAATATTCATATAAACATACCTTTGTCTTTCCATTTCTGCAAGACGCTCAACCTCATCCATTTTTCTGTCATTCAATATCTTTTTTTTAAGAGAATTTACATTTTTACTATCAGATAAATCTGTACTGCTACTAGATGAAGCAGATCTAGATCTTTTCCTGAATAAAACAAAAAAAAAAAATAGATTAAATATGGAAATAATAAAGTATTATTATAAATTCACTATTATAAAGATTGTTTTAATTTTTTTTTTTTTTCATTATTATTAATATTGTTTTTCACTGTAACAAAATTATTAATTTTGAAAAGTTAAGATTTTTAAAGTGAAAATTATATGAACATCTCGACAGATGAATATTAAAAAAAAGAAAAGAAAATTGTAATATAAAAAAAAAATAGGCCACATAAGACAATTGAACATAATGTCCAATAGGAGATCACATGTTCACATCCCGAATGAGCAACAAGCCACATGAGTTAGTGCTGATATGGACCTAACAGGGAACACAGTAAATACCCGTTCCATTCTTGTAGCTTGTAGGAACTCTTGAGGCTTTTTCAAGACTCAACTTTTGAAATTAGCATGAAGACAAAGATGTCACTCCAAGCATCTTCCTTCTTTACATCTTTATATATAATCAAACGCATCCTAAGAGTACCATACTACAGGATAACATTGGTAGTACACTAGAGGATTTATCCTTATCCTGAGAAAAATCCATTTGAACAGGTAAGAAAATAAATAATAATAATGGTAACACAATTTGCAGATGGAAGAAGCAGTGGATACAGGATTAAATTTATTTAATGCAGCAGTAATTATTCTGGAAGAAAAAAACTATCTGCATGAAATGATGTTTAAGTGGTGCTTACAAGAGAAAAAAAATGCCTTTACAGTTAAATTTTTTATATTTTTTTCTTGACACATGCTTACATTTAGTAGCTGTTTATGCATTATAATTTAAACAGATAATTGGATGGTTTAAGTATTTAGCTTAGATCGCTCATATAAACAAATATGAATTAATGAAAAAATATAATTTTCCATTTTGGGGACTTCAGGCCACTAGTCCTCCTTCCTCCCTTCTCCCTTCGGTAGATCTGCTAGTGCAGGGAAGCCCCAATATGAAAGGATGAACTGCCAGGAGGGGGTATTATCCTCATATTGTGCAGTCCAATCCCAGTCACCACCCTTTTACCGTACACACTCAGCAGGAACCAAGCACATGCTCACTCTGAAAAACTGATAACTCTTGGATTTGACGGAGGCATGCAGATCCATTCCATATTTATCATAGCAAAGGCATGGTTATTTGGGTCGAATGCTCATGTTTATTAGCAGTCTTAGGATTACATGTTGGATACCTTTTAAGTGTGACAATCTTAAGCTTGATACAAACAGGCTGTCTCAAATTGCAACACACATCAATGTCTATCTCTGATGGATTCAATCAATTATTGGATCTCATTGATGGAATAAGTGTTGAGTTTAAAAACTTACATAAACCACTAGTACTGTTTGATTTATAATCTACTCCTCCTCTGACAGCCTTTTGTTAAATGTTATTATATGTCTTTAACATAATGTGTCTATCTAATTATTTAAATTCTTCACCAGTTTATTGATATAAATTGCAATATTGGCTTGAAAGTGTAAAGAATATAAAATTAACATTTTATATTGATTACAGAATATAAAACAAGAAATACAAAAAATGCATTTTTACAATGTTTATAACTACAAAATATTTTCATAACCACGACTATTGTCACATCAAATATATTATGACTAACTAAATATATCAAATGATCATAAATGGAAGTATTTTTGACACCAGGTAACTGGCACTACCAACATTTATTATAAAATTGGACCTTCAAGATTTAGATATTCATGTTTTACATGTTTAAACTATAAAACGAACCAAGTGAAATAAAGTAATCTCCAGTTCCAAGAAATATTGTGGTAATGTACAAAAATATTAATAATATGCTAACAAAATTAATAAAATTAAAGTATTACTATAATGCTTCTTCTGTTTAATCATGCATTAAACTACAATATGTATGAATACATAAAACTTATAAATAAGTGGACACAGAAAAATATGGAGCAGTTTGAACTAACAAAAATCAATCTACTGAAGAAAAAAAATTTGTACTATTATGTTTCATCTTGTTTTTTGTTTGTATGAAATACTTACACATTATGTCAAAATAAACTTTATTAATCACAGTGGTGGACCAAAACTCATGTATTCTACAAAACAATTAATTCACTGATTAACTAGAGGATTGTATTTATAACAATATACCGGAGAGGCTAGGAAACACTAATAATTTTAATGTTATTCCGGTTGTACTTTTGCAATAGCAAAACATTATTTTTATAAATCTACTTGTGAGGTTTTATCTAGATTAAGTCATAAATATTAATGAAAATTGATAGATTTCACCAAATAGATATTTCATAAACATCAATAAAAATTACTATTACTGTTTTCTATAATAAAGGTACATAAGTACTGATTTCGGTGTTATTACAACCATTAGTCACTTAGGTTTCACAACCCATAAAACACTAATACAAAACCTCATTAAAAGTTGAGTTAGGTGGTAGAAAATGTCCAAAATAAAAACAAGTTTATACTTAAATTGACAAATAGGAGTACACACCAAGTGGATGTGTTAATGTCATGCTTTAAATAAGATATAATAACCATAACCTTGTCTGATTTGTGAACTAGTCCGAATGGAATACATAAATTTCTAATCTACCTGCTTTTAGAAGCACGATCTCTTGATTTTTCTCGATGTTTATGAGATCGGTCTCTTGATTTAGATCTCTTATGACCGTGTTTCTTCTTATGCCGCCTCCTGGGCGATTTACTTCGAGATCTGGACCTACCCATAATTTATCTAATTACACAAACAGAATTCACTAACTCAAGTCCCAAATGAGAAATAAACCGTGAACATTTAGTTTTTCAGCTTCCTCCATTCATCAGTTACTCTTCACCACCCTGTTTACGTTTCAAACAAGCTTCTTGACTGAATCAAATCTCAGCAGCTGTTGTGCGAAAAACGTATAAGTACACTACCAAGCAATCGAAAAAGGAAAATGAGAGCACAGAACAAGTGCTCACCGAAAACATTAATAAATGTTTTTATTCAAGTGTAGAGTCTAATTCGTTTTAGAAAGCCAATTATTTATTCTAAAGCTGTAAATCATTATTAATAATATTTATTTCAATTTGGAACATGTTTTGACAAATGATAGTAATTTAAAAATTAAATATTCTGAAAAGCAATGAGAAATAGTAATTTATTTTTAAAAATAAACTTTTAAATTAGTATTTTTTTTAAAAATTCGATCGATTTTTGTTTACAATTTTATTATTTTCAATCATTTTTTGTAATTAAACAATAAAAAAAATATTAACTTTCAAAATTTGAGGTTTTAAGGGGCCCTTGCACGGTCAATATCATTGAGTCAATATCAAATATATCGACTGTCTGAGGGATATTTTGTGAATATTATAATATTTATACCAAGCTTAAGAACATAATATTCAATAATATTAACCGTGTAAGGTGGGCTTTACGTTTCAAAGTCCATTAACGTTTTTCCGCCGCACAGTCTTCGCCGATCGCCAATCTAGAAGAACAAAAACAACTTGCAAAATATGAGAAATGTAATATATTAAGATGTTGGTTAAAATTGCATGTAAAAAATGTATTAAATCAATTCTTTGAAATATATTAGTAACGCTTAAATGGTCTATGAAATACCCTTCCCGGTATCCCGCCTCTACAATTTTTTTCTTTTTCATTTTGTATCATTTTTGATATTCTTTAAAATAATATAGGTCAAATTTTGCGCAGCTTTGCGCTAAGCACAGTTTTTTTTTATTTCAGAAAAATATAAAACTAAAGTTTTGGAATCAAATTTTGTTGTTCTTATCGTTATGAATTGTATAATAAAATCTATGCAGGTTTGAAAGATAATCTTGCCCTATTTACATAAAAAATAAATTAGCTCTGGAAAAATGCTCAAAAAATGTTTTATTTTTATTTTTTTAGAAGTAAGGTCATAGCTGGAGCATATTTTCTAGACCTAATAACAACTACCATTCATCTCGAGGTTCCGAAGGAACAACGAGATCTAATAATATTTTTTGGTTGCTTCAAAAAACCAATGAGTGGAAAGTAAAGGATATAAAATAGTAGGGGTGCCCAGAAGGGGTCTGCATGGCACAAGTTGCATCAATAAAATTTTGAGGGAGCACATCTTTATGGGGTTATGGATTTTTGAGTGCAAATATTTTCAGACTGTGTAAACAAGGAAAGAAATTATCTAATGAAATAAACGGGAAATTTTAATTTCAGTTAGGAAGCGATTATGAAGGACTTCAGTCAGAGAGTATCTTTTCTACAGATGTCGATACTGAAGAAGAGGAAAACAATTAAATTAATGTTTTTCTTTTATTTATGTTATTGTTAACTTTTTTCTCTGGAAATATATATATATATATATATATATATATATATATATTATATATATACCATAAATTAATGTTATATTAAGTAGTTTAAACCATAAAAGTCTTATTTTTTATTTATTTCTGATGAATTCATGATCTCCAGTAAAAAATTATGGCAATTATATATCGTAAATTATTTTTTACTATTTTTTTAAAGTTATAGGAAAAATATATATATATATATATATATATATATATATATATATATATATATATATATATATATATATATATATATATATATATTACCATGAATTAATGTTATATTAAGTAATTTTAACCATAAACGTCTGCTTTTTATTTATCTGTGACGAATAAATGATTTATAATCGAAAATTATGATCATATATAGTGTATTTCCTACAACTATATATGACCTATATATTTTAAGCCTTATATGGCTTGATTTACAGACTGGGAATTCTAACTTAAATCTGTGTATCTCTAAGCTATGAAATTTTGGATGTAGTAGGCTCGGAACACATTTCAGGGACTCTATGTTGTGACCTAACGAAACCTAGGAACTGTCTCTGATGATCCTTTTATTACTTTAACGTTTTACTAATTTATCATAGGCTAAATTGTAATTTTCTGCGTTAAACTCAATTGAAGAAATGGCCTGTGAAGCAGGATGAACTAAAAGTGGCCTGAGATAAGAAAAATTGACTATATCCATGTAATTTCGATGATGAATTTAGAGATCAAATAATGATTTAAATCAAGGTGATGTTCGTACTGTCCAGAAAATTGAGCAAACTATATTTCTGGCAATTCAGGATGTGCTACTGGTTCAGACATGCTGAGTTGAGATCCGGGAACTATTATGTGCGCAGCTTTGAATAATCTCTCATGAGAAACTTTTCTGATTCAAATTAGCCCCGAAATAAAAAATTTCAAAACAACCCTACTCTCCCCTCCCGATCCAATTTTATGAAATTGAATTTGGATCTTCCTCCCCCCATAATATAAAATCCATCTCAAAAAAAGATTCTCATATTTTAACTACACACCCATCAACGATGGGTACAAAGTTCCTCCGCTGCTAAATATGTTAACCTCATTCCTATGCTCCTCTTCTAACGATTCATTAGGAGCACCGAAATTTTGTCAACACTGCTTCAAATTCTTCCAATTGTGCTTTAATTTCTGAAGCCGTAGCCATAAAATTTCCTTTTAGCAGGGAGACCCTTAATCATATGGAAAGTGGTTTGAATTTTAAGAAACAGACTTTCTTTTTTATAATTAATAACTTTAAGTCTTCCGTACTCTTAGTCGGCGCCATCTTCAAAGTTGCTTAAAAAATAGAAATTCAAAATTAAATTTTAATTGCTGAAGGCAATACCGATTTTCTTCAAAATAAATGCAAAGTTTAGCAAAGCAGGCCAAGACAAGCAAGGATTAACGTAAGGATCAACGAAGTCACTTAATTGCAGCAAGTCACTATGCGTTCTTTCCTGAAAATTCCTGGTAACTTATCTGGAAACAGCTTGACTTCATCAAATACATAACGAAAGCTTGAGAAAGGAAATAAGACATATTTTAAAAAACGAATTAATAGGCGAAATACGATTATCACACCGAAAATAGACCATTTTTACAAAAACTCTCATAACCTACCAAGCAATTTTCTTCATTTATGTTCGGCAAAGCATCAATAATATGGGGGGAAAAAAAACAACTATATAATCATGTCCGGTGGACCAAAATGTTTAGTCAACTTTCCAATTTAATTAAATTAAAGAAAAATAACTCTGAGTTCAAAATAGGCAACATTCCTATGATTTTGGCAGTGGACTGTATTTTGATTTAAAGTGGTAGGTTATAAGAATTGTGTAAAGTAAAACTCAGCCTTTTATGCTGGAATGGATTTTCTACTAAACTGAGAGGGCCCCCAGTCTGATCTAGGTGTTAAATGGAAAGTTCTGCCTTGGAAAAGGCTGAGAGCGTCTCGACGCTTGGCCGGCTCAAATATCTTACATTTTAGATCTTATCAGATCTGTTTTCACTACTCACCGTAACGTGACGCTATGGTATAATAGCATTCACACAATGCAGATGGAGTAATTGCTGATGCCAGAATACATAGAATCATGAACTGGTGGACAGCTGCTAAGGTCAGAGAAACATGGAGGAAAACTCTTGAGGCAGCCAAGATCCAGTAATGGATTGTCGAGCTCGGGATGATGATGATGAAGGATCTTCCATAACAGATGATCATGCTCTTGTTATAATGTATTTACATACTATCCAACATTTACACAATTAGGTTTATATTGACAGATGCTGCTTTCATTTTTTTAAGTAAAAACTTAGAGCTTTTTTATGAAAGAATTAAATTTACTCTGTCTCTTTCTTCATTTCTTGAAGTGTATATTTATGTTTTATTATCATTATACATAGTTATAAGTGTTTTGTTCATAGTTTTAAGTGTTTTGCACATAGTTTTATCCGTTTTGTATATAGCTTGTTCAATTAAGGCTTTCTTTACCTTTTTTTTTTTTTTATTTTTATATATTGTTTCAATTTTTGTTTATAGAAAAGTTTGTACAACTTTGTTATTCTAAAGGGACTTTGTCCAAGAATATATTTGTTTTCTATCTATCTATATAATATTATCATAGTCGGTATTTTATTAAGCACGTATCACGTAAAGAATCTTCTTCTAACCTTTCTGCCAAGCTCGTTTGCGCGCTCGGTTTTCTTCGGTTCTCTATTACGATCCCTTATTTCTCCTTTAGTTAACTATCAAATTCTTTTATATTTTATTTTTAACATTTTTTTTTACGCCCATGATTCCTGCATATCGGGCAACATCACAAAAAATGTCCCGATATCCTGGATATATTTATCATCTCCCAGATTTCCTTCTCACAAACTATAATCAAATCACTCGATGATCTTTCTTCGGACCATAGTCCAGTACTGATTTTACTACATTCAAGCTATGCTCCTAAACCATCATCTCCTAAATTTATTACAGGGCGAATAAACTGGGACAAATTTCGTGATGATTTGGAAAACAAACTACACTTAAAAATTCCGCTAAAGACAAAAGAAGACATTCATGGTGCCATAGAAAAACTTACAACATTAATAACTGACAGTATAAATAGTAACATCTTTAACAGGATGATTAACAATTTACAAAAGACTAACTTGCGACAGCATATTCGTATCTTTTTAAAGGAAAAACGCAGAGCAAGATCGAAGTGGCATAGAACTAGATATCCAACTGACTAACAAACTAAAATCAGAAATTAGAAAATACAAACTTCAAAATTTACTAAATTTTACAGAAAAACTTACACCTACCGACAAATCACTAAAAGGCTCCTGAAATTTAAAGACTTTAATCATCCACTTCTTACTAAAGCTCAAACTTGGTCCAAATCTAACGAAGGAAAATCCCAAATTTTTGCTCATCACCTCTTCAAAACCTTTTAATCCACATCCTGATATCCTTAATTCCAGTTAGATTGAACGTATTAACGCAGAACTGGATATTCCACTCCAAATGACTCCTCCTCCTGAAGCATTTCATCCTTCAGAATATCCAATATTATTCACAGATTAACCTCCCGCAAAGCCCCTGGCCATGACCTAATCACATTCCATATCCTTAAACTACTTCCTCGAAAAGCCATTCTATTCCTTACTTACATTTATAACGCCGTACTCCGTTCCACAACTTTTCCTAACCCTTGGAAACTATATGTAGTCAAAATGATACATAAACCCAAAAAGTCACAAGAATATCCATCCTTTTACCGTCCTATCCCTCTTTTACCCATCATGGGCAAAATCTTGGAAAAGCTCACCATAAAACGCCTGCATCCCATCCTAGATTCTCACCACATAAACTCTGATCACCAATTTGGATTCCGCACATCCCATTCCACTATCCAGCAATGTCATCGTGCGGTAGACGTTGTATCCTCTGCATTAGAGAACGGGATTTATTGAACTGGAGTCTTTCTCGACTTTGAATTGATCGAGTCTGGCACCCGGGATTGCTCGTAAATCCCTTCTCCCTACATTTTTCTTATCATCAGTTCCTACCTTACTGATAAACACTTCAAAGTAAATCACAATAATACCTATTCATCCCTCTTTTCTCAATCTGCCGGTGTTCCTCAAAGTAGTATCCTTGGTCCTATCCTTTACACAGTTTATACAGCTGATATCCCAACCCATCCTAACACTGCCATCACTACTTATGCTGATGACACATGTATCCTATCAGTTAATAATGATCCATCAATTGCATCCCAAATTCCTCAATCACACATCACAAACCTGGAAGAATGGAGTCAAAATTGGAGAATTAATATAAATTCCAATAAATCCCGTCAAATCATCTTTACCTTTCGTCGTAAACCAATGACTTGCTATAACAGAGTATCATTTAATAACACCCCACTTATCCCTGTAGAACAAATCCGATACCTAGGGCTCCACCTGGACAAACATCTCACTTGGAATCTTTATACAAGACTGAAACGACAAGAAACTGCTCGACGTTTCCGCGTACTCCAACACTTACTGTACAAACGCTCTAAACTTACAATTAATTACAAACGACTCATATACATGACTATAATAAGACCTATTTGGACTTACGGAGCAGTCCAATCCGCCGTATACCTCCCAGGAGGAAAATAGTGGACAAAATGAAAAGCAGGAGGCAGATGCTTCCAATGTAAAGTACCTGTAGAAGGGATGACACCGAAGGAGATAAAACAGCCAGTGGCATCAACGTCTCGAAAAGGAGCCCAACCACGCGAAGAATCAAAGGAATGACACAGAACTCGAATTACTCGGAGCAGCAACAGCGCCTAGAGGCAGCACCTGCTGCCCCCAAAAGACCAGTGCTAAACCATCGCCAAGATCAAGAAAGGGAGAAAAATACACGCCCAAAACCTCTGAGGCCAGATGTCCTAATCGTAAGAATTCTGGAATCAAATACTTTCGCGGATAATATCCGGAAGTACTTTCGTGGATACTCTCCAGAAGATCTGAGAAGATCCATCTCCGAAAAAATCTGGGTGAAAGCTTCACGAAAGTCCGGAAAAAAGAAGCCGATAATCTGTTGATACACGTAGACTAGAAGGCAGAAACTACATCAAACGCTTTCTAGAAGGTGCGCTAGGATTAGAGGCTGAAATTTGGGGCCTGAACTGAGGAGTAACTGATTGAAGTCAGAGACTTGGACACCCTTACAACCAAAGAAAACGCACTCATCGCCTTACTAGGTAGAGAAACCACTCAGACTAACGCAGTGCCATGGATCCGCTCAGCGTATGCTGGAACACATACTATGGTCAATGATCTGCCGGTCTTGCAAGCCAGGAAGGCAACCACTATAAGGAAAATCAGAGATGGACTGGAGTTGTCGCAAATGCGGCAAAGAGGGGAATCTAGCCATCGACTGTACTAGGGTCGTAGTTGTGTCTAATGTTTGGTAGAGACGAAAGCGACCACAACTGTGCGACATGCCGTGCAAAAATAATAAATGAGAACCAGAACTCATATCCTATGAGAATCCTACTACTTAACCTAATCACTATGAGGCTGCACGAGATCTTCTTTGGCCATTAGTGAAAGAACTAAGAATCGACGTTGTCATCATGAGTGAGCAATACAAAAATCCAGTCAACGATTCCTGGGTATCTGAAACCAAAGAAAGAGCTGCAATTAGGACATGTGGCCGGCATCCTATAAAGGAAATGACGCAAGCTCCTACAAACAGATTTGTCTGGGTGAAAGTAAATAACATATATCTGTCTAGCTTCTATGCTCCACCGCGCCTCCCGATGGAGGAATTCTCAGATCTGTTAGATCGCATAGTCGAAGATACAACAGAGCGAAGGCCTGTCGTGATTGCTGAACACTTCAATGCCTGTGTAAAAGTAGGGTGATCAATCGACCAGCCGACGAGGAGACATCATACAGCCTTTGTCCAGTTGGATGATCTAGTACTGGCATATAGAAGGACGGATCCTACATTTGTGAAAGCGACCACCAGGCTATCCTCATTGCTCTGGGATACTTGGCACCATGAAGAAGTTATAGGCAAGAGAGGCATGCGATTTATTGGTAAAATCGATATGTTTAACAATGACATATACAAAGTCATGATGTGAAGCAAACATAGTAAGCCTGAAAATCAATGAAGAGAAAACTAAAGTAATGGTTCACAGAAGAAAGAAACAAACTTCTTTCTCATGAGAGTCTCAAAGAAATTATATTACTTCGAAACCACAGTTTCGAAGTAATAAGCAGCTTCTAATACTTGGGATCCATAATTAATAAACAATTAGACGAAGGAGATGAATTGAAGAAAAGGATTATGTTTTTATGTTTTGGCATGTCTAAGATACTGAGGAATAGGCTGACCACTAATACCATTAAGTTTAGCATGTACAAAACATTAATAAGACCGGTAGTAACCTATGCCAGCGATACCTGGATTATGAATAAAAAGAGCATTTGTGAAATTAGAATTTGGTGGCTTAGGAAAAATAAAGATCTGTATAGTTAATACAAGGATGTGAATATCTCAGCCAGCATCAAACCACAGAGATTGAAGTCGTTTAGTCATTTAATGAGAATGGACGAAAATAAGATGCCAAAGAGACTTTATGAGGGTTCAAGAGAAGTAGGGGGATACCCAAGGGCCGTTAGAGAGATATTGTACTCTAAGACATAGGGCAGTTGAAAGTGAAAAAAGTCCCTGTAATGGATAAAGAAAATTGGAAGGTACAACTTCAAAAAGCCAAGAGCTAACAAAGAAAGAACGAAAGATGGGACAAACAAATATGTAAGTGGTTATTTCACTATGCTATTATTGTTTTGCTTGTTTTTGATATTTTCCATCTGCTGTCGGATCTAGAGAAATAAAATAGTAAAATAGAAAAATAAAATAAATAGTTTGGTTTAGCAACAATGTTGCTGTTAATTAAGTTAGATACAGTTCATTATTTATATTAAAACAATTTTATGTTGGTCTTAAAAAAGAAAATGTTTTTGGAGGTAAATTTCTTATATTATTTCTAGGCACGTGCTTACAATTAGTAGGTGTATATATTATAATTTAAAAAGAGAATATATTATGAGTGTTTAAGTATTTAGCTGAAACTACATACATAAACAAATATGAACTAATGAAAAAAATATATTTTCCAGTATTTGGGGAAGGAGCTTCTGCCTGGAATCCCCTTAGTTCCACGGGCGGATCTACGGGGGGAGGGGGCTTTCGGGCTGAAGCCCCCCCCCCCAAAATGGTAAAATATAACCATGTTTTATCGAAAAAAATATTTAAAAAGTATCTCTTAAAGTATTATTGTTCGTGTAATTACATTTAAAAGGGCTTTAGGAATCACTTAAACACCATTTCATACTGATAGTTAGTATCTTTATTTTTTTCCAAAGTTATTTTTATCCAATTATCGTTATTTTTATGAGAAAAAAAACCTATGAGCTGAAGCCCCCCCAAAATCAAATCCTGGATCCGCTAGTGCTTAGTTCCGTCTGTGAGCATAGTAAATATATTTATGTTCCAACAGTAATTTGTAGTGGATTATTTGAAAATTTAATGCCCTGAGGAATAAACTGAATGAAGTTACTTCAGAGATGTTTTGAAAAATATCAGCCAATTTCCAGAAACAACCAGGATAAACTTTCTGTTACAGCTCCCCCCCTTTCCTCAATGTCGAATAATTGTAACAGATGCTGAACATATTATGCACTTTAACGCTCTTTAAAAAATAATAATTGCGTTTTATCGAATATATAGATTATTTTACACCTCTTTAGTTAAAGAACGTGTAATTACAGAACTTTCGAATTGACGTTATTAATACACCGATAATGAGACCCATACCGCTAGCCAATAGAATTCGACCACGGACTGGTTAACAAAATGAAAATAAAGATTCGAGGATTACTGTCAGTTCTTCATATATGAACATGAAGACTTACAGATATATTTGTCTTATTGTTTTCTATTTGGTACTTTGTTCTGTTGTCGTATTCACTGAGTAAGTATTGATGTAATTGCTTATGTTTATTTTATCAATAACTGAGATTAAGTCTTTATTTATAACCTGCCTTTAATCAGTTATCAATCCGGTTTAAGATAAATATAAATTTAAATGTTTGTTTTTAGGAGGAATTTCTACAATATTTTAGGTGTCAGCAAAAATGCCAATTTAAATCAAATTAAAAAGGCTTACAGAAAACTAGCAAAGGAGTTACATCCTGATAAAAATTCAGATGATCCTAATGCTGCCAACAAGTTTGCTGATCTCAGTGCTGCATATGAAGTACTATCAAACAAAGAAAAAAGAGAAAAGTATGATAAATGTGGAGAAGAATGTCTGAAAAAAGATGGAATGATGGATAGCGGGATGGATCCCTTTGCCAGTTTTTTTGGCGATTTTGGATTTCACTTTGGTGGTGGTGGTCCCAGGCAAGAAAGCAGAAAAGGAGCAAATATTGTCATGGATTTGTATGTTTCTTTAGAAGAACTTTATAATGGGAATTTCGTGGAGGTAAAGTTATGCAAAGCTTTCTTTCTTTGCTTCAGTTTTAACCATATTGGTTGAAAATGTAATATTTTGTTTTCTTTAGATAACTCACAGTAAACCAGTTTTAAAACCTGCACCTGGCACCAGACGATGTAATTGTCGGGAAGAACTTCAAACTAAAAGTTTAGGCCCTGGAAGATTTCAAATGTTTCAGCAAACTATTTGTGATGAATGTCCGAATGTCAAGTGAGTTCTAATTTTCTTTTACTCCTAATAATAATGACTTCCTTGATAAAATCTATTTTAACAACTTATTTGTTGGTTTTTAATAAAATCATCTTGTTATGATGTTGATTTAATTAAAACAATATTAATTTTCACTTTTATCCATAAAATGATTTGTGTCTTCCTCATTGCAATTATCAAATACATAATTACGTAGCTATTAATAATTGATTATATCTATTTACAATTATATTATTATTACAATGCTGTGAAGTAAACTCATTTATTTACTAAGAAATCAAAATTTGCTCTCTTGTAATTTTTTTAAAATTTAATTGGGTGGCTTCATAACAAAGACGCACACCTGTCATTTTCAGAAAGGAAAGGAAAAGTTAATTTTGTTTTATAAATTCTATTCATGCTGTTTCTGATGATTTTATGTAATAAAGTTCAAGTTGAATCATGAAACAAAAACATGAGAATCGGTTAAAGTTAAAGCTATGTTAGAAAATGTACCTTTTCTCGAGTTTTTAAAAATGACAGATGTCTGTCTCTGATATGGAGCCGCTGAATTGATGGTGATTTTATTTGTGTAGTAAGACATGGGTGACCCAACTTTAAAGGCTTCATTTAAAGCTTTCTTATAAAACTTTATTTTAAACAATTCTGAAATTTTGTTTTTGCTAATTGGGTTCTTGCATGAATTTTCAATTTTTATTACACAGTGAAGATTATGTTATTACAATAAAATCCTGAATTATTCTGATCCATATTTGCAAAGAAAATTAGTGGGGATGTCTCGAGAGTTATGATTCGGCTGTCAGGGACTGCCAGCTCCTAGCTGATGTCAATATCTTACACTTATTATCTTATACTAGTGTTTCCTGCTTGAAAACATCTATCCATATTTTTTTCTTTCACTCTTTCATATATAAATAAAACTATTTAGTTTAAAAATGTATTTGATTAGATTTTATAAATAAATAAAATAAACTAGGATCTGATTAGAGGTTGAACAGTATTTGTTTGAAAATAGTAAGAGTCACCCTACGTTTGACTTTGCCTCCTCTTCCGATCCCTACCATAGCTTCCAGACAGACTTTTATTTCAAGTTTTTAGCTTAATATGAACTTTCCTTTTATATTATTTATATCTATTGTTTTAAAAATTTAGTGTTAATCTTATATGCGTTCCATATTACTTTAATATTGCAACTCAAAGTTTGCACAATTTTTTTTTCTATGCAAGTACCTTAATTTAACTTTGACATTCTATTTTAAGCCTGTGAAGGATGTTACATTAATATAGTTTGCAAACTTCATCTTTGATAATGCGCATGTCTGTATGAAAATTGTCAATTATATATTTTTGATGTAAATAATTCCTAATCATTTCTAAAAAGGAAAACCTAGTTAAGGTAAAATCAACCTTAACTTATGTAATTACATATATTGCTAATACCGGGTGTAAAAACTAAACATTTAAATGTGTATTGTAAAATCTTTATTCAACAAATTTTAAAAAAAATGTGGAAAACAAACGGACATTATATTATATTGATGTAAATAATTCCTAATCATTTCTAAAAAGGAAAACCTAGTTAAGGTAAAATCAACCTTAACTTATGTAATTACATATATTGCTAATACCGGGTGTAAAAACTAAACATTTAAATGTGTATTGTAAAATCTTTATTCAACAAATTTAAAAAAAAATGTGGAAAACAAACGGACATTATATTACTATCAAAATTCACGTAATCTCTTCCATCTTTCTCTTTCTTGGAATTTTTTTTTCCATTCTCCTTATATTTCACTAAGAAAAATTTGCCTTGTTTAATCATATTTCATTTCTTCATATCCGCTTGATTATTTCTCGATTATTAATTTATAATTTAGGGAACCCTCTTTCCATTTCAGTTTAATAAATATGGTTTTGGTGTTATTCCCCTTATTAAAAGAACATGCAACCATTACTGAACATTGAGTCATGTGATCAGAATCCGGTTATTCCGTTTGTTCTCAGGTAGCTTTTGAAAGGGGGGCGGGGTGGCCGAATGGGCTAAAGCGTATGCAGAGCACCGCGAGTTGCCTGGCAACGGGATTACAGATTTGAGAAGATTTAAAAAGTACGAGTTCGCGTCCCGGTGCCGGAGGGGATTTTAAATTCCCCACCCTTACCCCCGGCCCGGGAAAATATCCTATAGCCTAAAAGGTGAGGTAGGGAGGAACAAAAAAAAGGTAGCTTTTGAAAGATACTTTTAGCTCATTGATTTTTAAGTGGTTCTTTCACTCTAAATATAAATTTAACATATATACCTCCCTTTGATAATGATTTCACAGTAAAAGAGAGCATGAAACTTGCTATAAGAATCAACTTCTGATGTAAGACCATTTTTACTTTCAATTACCTATACATGTAATATATAGTAAGGGAAAGTATTGCAATCGGGAAAATTTTCGAATCTGAGCTTTCAACGGAAATGAACGTTTTGAGGTCATCTGAGGCCAAATAACCAAGTCCCGCATAATGGTCTATGTGTCCGTATATATGTGAACAGCCTAGCTCAAAAACGAAAAGTCATATAAAACTAATATTACATATTTAAGATAGGTACATGGCTGGGATGTTACAGCAACTTTTTCCTGAAAATCGGAACCGGAAGTGCCACTTTATATTATCAATTTTCTATGTTTATACAATTTTCTCGAAAACTGCTAATGATTTTGATTAAACTCAGAGAATTAATGTATAATTAAATGGTCTTTAATATCAGGTAGGTCTTATCCTCATTAATGTAGTTCAATTTCAAGTACAAAATTTGTTCTTATGAAGTACCTTTAATTTGGTTTTTATTTTTTTGTCATTTTGAATAATTAACTATCTCTCATTGTTAGTGGTAAAAATATGGCTAAATATAAACTATGAAAGAATTTGATCGAAAATGAATTTCTGGAAATAATAGTCAAAAGGTATACTTCTAATATACTGTTGGAAAGTTGAGAATTTTAGGGCAAACAATATCTAGCATTCAAAGTTGTAGAAGGTAATGAAGAGTGATAAAAAAAATTATAAATAATAAATTCAGAAAACTAATATTATTTAAAGGAAACCACATTTCCCAAGGAAATTAAATGAAATTTCCTAACTAAATGTAAACTTTTAAAATTATTTTTAAGTTTCAAGAAAGTATATAAAATCCACGGAGTTTAGATGATGACATTGTTTAAAAAACTATTTCATTGCCCATTAGATGTGTATCAAATTTTACATATATTATACACAGCCATGAAATATTTTTATATTTCACTTCTTCTTTCACACAAGTACCATAAAGTAGTTTTTTAAACAATACCATGACCTTGACTACATGAATTTCATATACTTTCCTCTCTGATTATGCATTTTTACCTGAAATGTTGAAAGTTTACTCAATTATTTTTTAGAACTCTGATAAGGTTACAACAGTTCTAGGGTTAGATTACTTATCTGTCGACATTTGAATTTATGACCAAACCTATTTTTGCCTTATTGATCTCTTTCTGATATGTTACCACCTATTTAATTTTTATGAAATCTTGAAAATAAGTTTTAGTCCATTCATTTAAATTATCTGCTAAGATAATATTTGTGAAATTTAAATCTATTCATTGTATTCTTATGCTTATGTATAATGAGACCAAGAAAATATTATTTCATGACTAGTGGATATAAAAAAAAAAGCAGACACTCAAAAAGTCAGGATTTTTCCTGATGCCGAGTCCATCAACAGCCCATAAATCAAATAGAAATTTTTTATCATTGCCAGGTTCGAACTTGGATTTTAATTTTTTTGTTTGTAGTTCAAGGAATTAAGTATAAAGTATTACTTATATTCTTACATTTAAATAATAGTTTTAAATATAATTCTACCAAATGTGCCAACTATCTATTATGTTTCTGTTATCTCTTTGTTATCTATGGCACTAAATGAGACACTCATTTGATAAATAAGGCAGAATCTGGAGAGCTATGAAAAGATAGTGTAGATACTTTTTTTTTTTTTTTCTTGTGAGCTAGTATGTCCTTGGACTACTTTATCTTGCCAATAGAAAAAACATATATATTCATAGTCTAAAAACTATTATGTGATCTATCTTCTCTCTCTCCACACACACACACACACACATATATATATATATATATATATATATATATATATATATATATATATATATATATATATATATATATATATATATATATAGAGAGAGAGAGAGAGAGAGTGAATGAGAGAGATATCACATAATAGTTTTTATATTATGAATACAGGTTTTTGTGTTTAATATACATATATAAGCTGTTGAATGTAATATATAATGGAGATATTTTTATATAAGTTGTTTTCATAGGTATGTTACAGAAGACCGACTTCTTGAAGTTGAGATAGAACCAGGAATGAAAGATGGGCAGGAAGTAAAGTTTGTAGCTGAGGGCGAACCACACATTGACGGTGACCCAGGAGATCTTATATTGAAAGTTAAGACTCAACCTCACCGTGTTTTTGAAAGAAGGGGAGATGATTTGTACACCAATGTTACTGTGTCCCTAGCTGATGCTTTGACTGGTTTTAGCTTTGTTATAGAACACCTTGATGGTCGCAAACTTACTATTCAGGTAGGATTCATATTTAAAATTATATTATGAGCTATTAATTAGTGATTAATATTAAACATTTATCAAAAATAGTTACAATAAGTTTACTATGTTTTGTAACTTTTCGTAATAAACTAATGATATATATTCAAGCGATTTGCATTACATTTTCTTGTTTTTTTGATGAGTGAATATTTTTAAATTTAAGTTTGAGCTAAAACATTTTTAACCTGTATTTTATAATTTAAATCAAAAATTTTTATTTATATTCATTAAAAGCCTTCTCTACTTATAGTATGATTGAAAACATTGATAAATTAGCAATCCCTTTTGTTATGATTCTTAGGAGCTTAAATGTCAGTGCATAAAATTATTTTAATACTTCAGTTTTTCATTATTTATTTATTATGAATGAGTCTACTAAGAGTGAAAAATGACCTAATTTTGAAACTTTATATGTCATTAATTACAGAGAGATAAAGTTACCTGGCCTGGTGCAAGATTAAGAAGGAAAAATGAAGGTATGCCTAACTATGATAATAACAACCTACATGGAGCCCTTTACATTACATTTGATGTCGAATTCCCAAAGGAAGGATTTTCAGAAGATGAGAAAGAAAGTAAGATTTTTTTGTTGTAATGTATGGTATATGAGTCCCCGAAAAATGAGGATTATTAAGTAAAAACTAAAGTTCTTAATTATATACAATTTAATTTTCTCCTTAAAAGGAAGCACTTCCTTGTTAGTCAACTGATGAAACATTTTTGTCTTGCACTAGCAGCATGGAATTGATAATTTGTTTATAAAATTAGTGTTAATTTTTTTTTTGTTCAGATAATATCTCCTTACTTCAATGCAATTCTACATAATGCGCATACAGTTTATGTAACCTTGTTTAGTTTCTGCTCGATGATTTATATAATCCTCAATTTCAAGGCATCCTTATTTTTGTATAGTAGTACATACTTAAGTGGTTCAGCTAGTTTCTTGGTGAAGTATTTTGTAAAAACTTCTTTAATTTTAACAAAATCTGATTGGGAAGTAAACAGACCAAATTTACTATAAAATTTGTTTCAAATATTAGCTTTACATAATAATTTATGTAAGGAACTAAAGTTGGGAGAAATAATTATAGTAGTAATAATTATTAAGTAACCGTACGCCATAAATGGCTGGGTAGAATGAAAAAAAAAAAAATTAATTTAAAAACTACCAATGTATTAATTTAAATAAAAGTGAATTAAATGGGCTGATTGTATCACACTTAGGCTTGTTAGATTAATGTAGGTCTAAAAATCTCTTTGGTTTTATGGAATTTAAGAATATTAACAGTTGTTCGGCTAGCTTAATTTTCTTAATCATTAAGTTAATTTTTTTTTCAGAACTGAGGAAAATTCTGAATCAAAAGAGTGTAAACAACGTTTACAATGGTCTTCGGGATGAACTATGAACAGCCTGTTATCAGAGGATAATTCCTTTTATTAATGCACCTCTATCATTCCTCCAAAACTGATAATTTACAACAGAGGAAGAAGTTTCTTCGAGTTAAGAGAGAACGGATTTTGAGAAACTTAGCTGTTATTTTATATTTATTTTCTGTTTTTGAAACAATAGACCTCAAAAGAAAATTCAATAGCTATTTATTTATGTAGATTTTTGGGAAAAAAAGAGCATTGTATAAATTATAATTTTTACATTCAAAATATATAATAAAATCTCAGTTCTTAACTGCACGTGTTGTCTAAACTAATTTATTAATTAGTTTAAAATCTTGACTGTTTTAGAAATAAGTATTTATTTTTTTTAATAAAATGGTTTTCTTTTCAGTTTTGTATAT
Organism: Nezara viridula; assembly: GCA_928085145.1. NCBI lineage: Eukaryota > Metazoa > Arthropoda > Insecta > Hemiptera > Pentatomidae > Nezara > Nezara viridula. The sequence continues at coordinate 148,839,652 of OV725077.1, read as the reverse complement.
AAAATGTTGATAATTGTTCGGTGTGTGTATAAATTAGTCATAAAATTATACAAGTTTGCGAATTTTCAAATCCAAAGTATAATATATTGATACTTAAGAATGGTGGGCATCTTAGTCCATTGTCATCAACACTTAGATTTCCTTATTAATTGATACTGTTTGATTCAACTTTCTAAATTATATGGGTTATTAAAATCTACCTACCCTTTGTCTATTTAATCTTTTTCAGCATTTCTTAATTAAAGCTTTTATTTTTTTAAATGCAATTGTTTTACCGACATATTGTACATTTTTTATCCCTTTCTTGTATTGAAATAGTTAATTATAATTTAGCATCAATTCAGTTTTTTGTTGTCAAATAATATTTCGGTGCCATGTTTTAATAATGTATAGTCTTCATCTTTTGTTATTTGTTTTCATTTTATTATTTGTTGAAAAATAGTGAATTACTAAGTACTTTTTTTTTTTTTTTTATAAATACCATTACTTATAAGAGATCTACAAAAAAAAAAAAAAAAAAATGTAGTGTTGCCAAAGGAATTAAACTGTAAGCATTCTGTGATTTTTAATCAAGATTTCTTTATTAATCACATGCTTAAAATGAGTAAGATTATTCATAAAATTTATTTACAGTATTATAATTCTGTATGCTGTTATAAACCATTAAACAATTGTACTTTAATTTTTTGATCCATCTTCTTTTGTCTATTAAAAAATTAATTACAATTAGCTGTTAAAATTGTAACATAATTTAATATTTTGAGTATGTGAAGAATCTTGGTTTATTAAGATAAATTAATTTTAAAATGAGGTTAGTAAAGTTTTGAACATTCAGTCTTTTTTTTTTTTATCTCTAAATTTTATTTTGTAGTTTAATTAATGTCGAGTTCTACCTAATATGTATGTATATAGATTTGTACCACATGAAGTAATTGATTTTCAACTTGCACTGTTGTAAATAATATAATTATATTTTGATTTGATTTGAAGAAATTTGAACATCACAGTAAAATTTATAATTTCATCCGAATAATTGTCATCAACAGAACTTATATTGTACTGAGAATTCATATTATTTTCTCATCCTGTTTTAACCTAAAATGAACAGTGCTGAAAACTTGTAAATATTAGTATTACAAATGAACTCTGAAAGGCTCAAAGAGTTGTTTTTATCAAAATAAGAGTTCATTATGCTCTACAAATGTGATTTAATTTTAGATTTATATTGTATATTATATATACAAAATATATAAAGCTATCTTCTGGCAGTTTTTTGTTTTTTAATTTTTACCTTATCTTTTCTGTCTGTACCACCTGGAATGTCAATTTTTTGAGCAACATTAATTGTTGCACTAAACAACTCTAAGAACCTTTTAGTGCACATGCTTCTACCTAACAATAGTCTTGTTATTGAAGTAATATAAAACAAACCACATGTTAAAAAAAAAAAAAGATGGTATAATACATATGGTAACTCTCTATAGTAACATATCCACATTCTTCTACAAGAATGGCTCTGCCTTCATTGAACCTGATCTCCTGCCTGAACCCTAAATCAACTAGGACCTCCTTTTAGTTTTCAACATTAATTAAAATACATCGACAATGGAACTAATTCAAATTACTGAAAATACATATCTTATTATTATCTGGTGAATCACTAAGAAAAACAACCTGACCCGACAGTAACTTCAGTTTTTTCTGATATTTTTTTTTTTTTAGCTATTTAAGGACAACCTATATTATTACTAGAATTTGTGTGCTTTCTCCTAGTGATGAGTACCAAATGGTTTTCTCTGCCATTGTTCTAGAATATAGGACAGATATAAAATTGATAGTTACTCAGAGGTATAAACTGGAGCAATTTTGCTAGTCCTAGTAAATGTTTGTCTTTACTCCTGGAGCATCAGTTTTGGTGGGAGCTATACAAAAAACTGGTTATGCTCTGACAACTGGAGTGTACCTGCTGATGTTTTCTCTCACATATTTAACTTATGCATTCCCAAGTTTGTTTTCATGCAGTTTAAATCTTGTTTTGTTTATAAGAATTTGTGACATAGAAACTAGACACTTATGGCTATTAGCCACCAGAATTATTTATTCAGTCAATGTCTTTGTGTATCTCAGGGGATATTTTTCAATATTTGTTCATTGTGACAGAGCACTGCTTAGGTGTTATTATGGCACTGCGGTCCAGCAAGAACTCAGGCCTCCTCAATTAAAGCCAACCAATCTCCACAATTTTGTGTTATCTCTGAACACTCTGAAGTATTATACCTGTTAAAAATTGATTATGGGTTTGACTGATCTATTATTACAACTAAATTCAATAATCCAGATGGCCACTTCAGTTAAATGAATTGTTAATAATTTTTTTAACGATCCAATTATTATATTAATATAAATTATTACATATAGGACCTAAAAACCAACTAATTACTTATTATAACTTAATATTAGATAATTAACATTTTTTTTTTAATGAATGTATTATGCGATAGTATATTTGGTCCATTTTGTAGTACATTATTAGCACTTCTGTAAGTACTATATTTTCCCCTTACTAGACCATTCGGAATTATAATGAATATAAGTTACACTTATTTAATTGAGAGGGTTTTTAACTTTGTATGATATCAGAAAATCTAAACCATTCATAACATTTACATTGAAATATTTGAGCCTTATATATTTTTTGTAAAATTGAGTTCCAACTTATTTTTAAGATATAAAATATTGGTGTCAAGCATTTCAGCTCTAAGAAAAGATCGCCCTTGCCTGTGCAATACCCAATGGATTAATGAATTATATACCTAATCTAACACCTAAAAGGATGATTAAGTTTTGTATGTTATATACAAAACAAAATCACTTAATTAAGGAGATGAATGGAGAAGAGTTAGCGATGCCTTTATTCAAATATGCCTTTAACATTACATAGGAAAAAAAATTAACAAAAGAAAAGAGTGAAGCTGGGTTAAGCGATGCTTTTAATCAAGTATGCTATTAACATTACAAAGATAAATTAAAACAACAATAACTAACAAACAAAATACACTAAAAATGATAAAAAAATAACTTGTTTCCCGTTTCTCTTAATTTTTTATCACATTCAACATATATATCTTTCTTATGATATACATAAACACATGTACACTTATTCCATGAAAAATAATGTTATCTACAAATATATGTACAACAGAAGAAACAGACCTATCTACAGTTTGAACATAACACAATATTCCTATATAAATAATTATACTTTGAAATAAGCTTATGCAGTTTTATTTTCCTTGGTCTTACTCTGTTGTTTGATCTTGTAGTCAGCAAGAGCTGCTTTGATGGCATCTTCAGCCAGCACTAAAACATTAAAATTTTGATCAAATTGATTAAGAAAACTTCTTTTAAATATTTAGTTTTTAATTAATAGCATTTAATGTTTATCTTAACATTTATTTTTTGTATTTAAATGAACTTTACAACTGTATTACATGAAAAATACAACAAGTAAATGTGACAACATGAAGAGAAACTACCAATTGGAAGAACTCAAATTAAAGTTCTATATTAGAAGGTCCTGAGGCCATCTTCTGTTCAGAGGCCTCGGAAGGTTACATTGATATTTAAGTTAGGAATTCAAGTTTAATAATTCCCTCAGATTTGAAAGTGAGATTTTTTATAAATGTAATTAGAATGAATTACATGTCAGTGAAAAATGTTATTTGAGTTAATAGGTAAGGTGAAATAAAAGATGAAACGACATTACATAAAATTAAGTCAGATAAAAAGTTTTATATTAAATCAAATTTATTACTTTTATGCAGTCAAATAGATGATATATTATGTAAATTTAGTAATATATACACTTAGTATTAATTGAGAATCCTAGGATAAGAATATGAACAGTAAGGTTCATTAAAAAAATTATGTTTAAGAAGAAATGAAAAAAAATTATAAAGGCTTCTAAAAAAACCCAAGTTAACAAAGCAGAAAAATATTGGAATTATTAAGAGATAAAAACAAAAACTTTTTTAAAACAATTCCTATCTGGTTTTCAACAGAAATGCATGTTCTGAGGACCCCTGAGTCCAAATAAACAAGTCCAGCAAAATGGTCTGTGTGTGCGTATGTGAAGTCTAGATCCAAAATGAAAAGTCGTACGAAACTCATGTTATGTATTAAGATTTGCATATGGTTCAGATGTGACAGCAACTTTTTCCCTAAAATCGGCTAACCAGAAATGCCACTTTATATCAACACTGATGCACATTTTTACAATTTTCCCAAAAAAGGCTCAAACGATTTTGATTAAACTCGGTACATCATTGTATAATTAAGTGGTGTTTAATATCATTTAGGTCTTATCCCCATTGATGTCACTTACAGGGCTTAAATACCCAATGTTCAACATGTCTTCCTCTAAAGTACCTTTAATTTTGTTTATTTTAAATAATTAACTATTCATCATAGTTATGAGTTATGAAAAAAGCCTAAATATAACTTTTGAAAGAATTTAATAATTGAATAAAGGAGAAAAAAATAAAAATGCTTATCCAGGCCAAAAATGAATCTCCTGAAATACTAGTCAGAAGGTATACGTATAATATATCGTTGGAAAGCAGAGAATTTTAGAAAATACAAGATCTATTATGGAAAGTCGTAGAAAGTAATGGAATGTGACAAAAAATTATAAATATTAATTTTTGAAAACTAATATTTAACGGAAATCACATTTTTCAAATAAATTGAATGAAATTTACTAACTAAATGTAAACTTTAAAATTTTTTTTTAAGTTTGAAAAAAAGTATTTATAATCCAACTAATCAAGGCGATGATATTGTTTAAAAAACTACTTCATTGCACTTGTATGAAAGAAGAAGTGAAACATAAAAACATTTCGTGGATATGTTTATAACCTTAAATATATTTATTGTAATTAAATAATTCTAGATCTGATATTATATTTAAATAATTGGGTATCTATCATCCATTTATTCTGAAAAATCATGTAACCTTTTAGAAAATTAAATTAGTGAATAATTTGATGAATTTTCCACTTTGTGATATACCAACAGTATCCACTTGCAATTAGTGTGACAACTTTTGAACTGTCTATGACAGACAGTGCAAATTTCATAATTCCATTTTAGTAAACTTTGCAATGAAAAATAACATAACAGTTTAATAACTAATAGTCGTACAATCCATAATCAACTGATGATATAATAAATAGGATTTTTGTTATTTTAATGGTATTTATGATTTGTTATCAGCAAGTTTTAAGCTTTAGCTTGGTTAAAAATTGTATAATAGCCCAACATTGCCAGAAAATAATTCCTTTCACAGTTGAGCAGTATGTGAAAATTGTGTGTTGCGGGCATCAGATTTTTCACTATGCTTTTGTATAAAAAGGTTTCTCTCCATAAACATCTTTTGAGTGCTCAATGAGGCTATTCCATGTATTTGAATGCTTAAGAGAAGGTCTTGCAGGGTAATAATGAGCCTCGAAGTTAAACTGAGCTAACCAAAACTTTATTTACAGAGTAACTAAAAAGAAATAAATTTTAGAGACACGGGGCCACTGAAGTTTAGATTCCTACTATTGTCAGTAAAGAACTAGTGAACTAGAACCATCTATTGCTCTTGTGTTTTCACCATACAAAGATCCTTAATTAGTTGTTAATTTAATCTTTTATATTTTATAACTTATATGATTCCTTCATTAATATTGCCTTTCTAGATAGTAAATGGCCTTGTTTGTTCTAAATATATTTTACGTTACATATCTTTCTAAATATCTTAAATTACAATTATTATAACCAACATCAATCAATTCATTATCTAACTGGTTCCTTGGAAGAGACAGCAAAGTATTATCAACTTAATTCCTAGTTTGCACTCACAAGTGCATGTGTAAATGATGCGTTTCCAAAGGTGTCAAAGCTATATAGATCTTAAAGAAAAAATAAAACTTACTTGAACAATGTAATTTTACAGGAGGTAGAGCAAGTTCTTTCGCAATATCAGAATTTTTAAGTTTTAATGCGTCATCAACCTGCAACATAGAATATTAATATGCTTATACACCAATTTAATATCTAATACTAATTGTTTGCAATATCTTAAAGATAATGTTCATACTAATAAAAGTATATTGCTACTGTTAGTGCAAAAGGCCATATGTAAAAATTGAGTTTTTTTACAGAAGGGAAAACCGATTATGTCTTTATGGTTTATTAGTATAATTTCATATTTTATTTCCTTCTACTATTTTCCTATTTAGCAGATTACTTAAAGCAGTTACAGACTACAACATGTCACCTTTAGCGCAAAGAGAATACACATGTAAAATTGTTACATACGACCTTTTGTACTAACATTAGCGATATCTTTTTCAAATATTTCTCTATTTCAGTTTCTTAAATGTAACAAGTTTTATAAGAAAAACTAGTAAGATGCTATTAGAGAACTTAGTTTTCAAGTGAAGTGTTTAATTTCGCTGAGATTAATCATGGACACTTCAGCTCTAAGCATCCACAATTTTTCAAGTCATAATTTTGTTAAAATCAGTTAAGGCTTAAGTAAGTAAGAGGTCAGCTCATTATCCAGAAACTATTTGAACAAAACATTAGCTGTCTGATCTACTTTGAATCTGGTATTCAGTTTATCAATTGATAGCTTTTTAAGTCTAGTTTGTATACAAGACAAATATATTCTAATTAATTAAAAGACAACAATGCTGATCAAATCTGCATGATTTCATTTATTACCAATATAAAAAATAAAACAAAAAAAAATCATAAAACAATTTAATTTATACAAGTAAACAGACATCAATAACATATGAATAGTTATTCAAATTAATCAATTTTTATAAAATTAAGCTGCTTAACAAGCAACATTGCAATAAAATTACAATTAAAAATAAATTAAATTTAACTCATTTAAAAAATTAATTAAAACTACCATTAAAAAAACGAACAGTTTTATCTTGATAATACATACCGTTTTACCTTTCACCCATTCCGTAGCTAGGGAACTAGATGCTATAGCGGAACCACATCCAAAAGTTTTGAATTTGGCATCAATAATTTTACCATTTTGGTCAACTTTTATTTGTAATTTCATTACATCTCCACAAGCTGGTGCTCCCACCAAACCAGTACCAACATTGTTATCATTTTTGTCCAATGAACCAACATTACGGGGGTTTTCATAGTGATCTATAACCTGTAGAAATTGTAACAATATTTATTTAAAATATTATCATAAAGAATGATTCTTAAAAAATATGTTTCAAATATCTTTGAGTTTAAAATGGAATGGTAAAGTTTCTGTAGAATTGTCTTTTGTTATAATTCTACCAAACCCAAACAAGACTTATTATATCTAGAAAACTCTTAAAAAAAGTATTACACTAATAAAAGCAAAAGCAGTCAGGAATGTAACTAGACAGAACAATAACTTCAATAGACTCATCAAACATCTTAGGGATGGCAGTTGGACAAAAAAAATTTTTCATTAAGTACCTTTCATATTATAAAAAAAGGAGCTAATTAACAGACTAACAGTCTTCTCAAAAGACAAAATTAAAAAAATAAAATTGCCACTGTCCGTATTTTCGTTAAGAAATCTGTCATATTATTGGCATCTAACTTTAGAGGAAGTAATAAATATATTCAACATATCAAAATGGAGGAAACTTGTCAAAAAAGAACTTCAAGCATTGTAAAACATTTATCAAAACCTATGTTTCGATCCACATTGCAGGATTCATCAGGACAGAATGAAAAAGACACAAAACAATATTGGATATTGAATGTAAGGATTAAGGATTAATTCAATATAGAAATTGAAATAACTACTAAAAGTGTAAAAATAATTTTTAAAATAAAACTATATTTTATTCATTTACCCTGTTATTAATTATTTCATTTTGCATAGATCATTAATTACTTTTCTTTAAAATCTTTTCAGTGCTATTAGGTGTGAACAACACCAACAGAACAGACTTCAACTAAAGTTTTTTTAAATTTATTTTCTTCTTCTCTTGCCTCTCGGCAATACAGATTTTTGGTAGAATGTAGTTGATAGTTAAGAAGTAGTTGATGCTGGGATCCTATATGACGGCAGACAATAACGTAGGAGCTGAGATAGGAGCCAGGATTGCTGCAGGAAGACGATGTTTTTATGCCATTCAACGACTACTCACGTTTCGAAGGCTATCAAGGAATACCAGATTGACAATCTATAAAACAATGATTCGTCCGGTAGTCACATACGGAAGCGGGTTATCTCAGCAAAACATGAGAGGGCTCTTAGAGTGTAAGATTCCTAGGAGGATTTACAGGCCCGAATTCGATGAAGGCGTTTGGAGTTCCTGATACAATCGGGAGTTGCGACAACTTTACAGGGACGCAGATCTCGTAAGTGTCATTAAGGCAGAACGAATAAGATTGTTAGGGCATGTGGAAAGGATGGCAGCGGTTCGAGTACCGAGGAAAATATTAAAAGGGTGACCAGGAGGAGCAAGGAGAGGAAGGCCACCACTCCGTTGGCTGGAGGATGTTGACGTGGATTTGAGACAGCTTGGTGCCAGGCGGTGGAGGGCTGTTGCATTGGACTGAGATGAGTGGCGACGTATTGTTGTGAAGGCCTAGGTCCCACACGGACTATAGCACCGAGGAGTAAGTAAGTAAGTTGATACTTTTACTACTTATCTCCAGGTCCTTCAGTCTTTGTTAGCAGAGGTTGAAGTGATCATCACTGACTACTTCCTTCCACTGGTACACAAATGCTTCGTAGTACGGGTAGTTATGCCTACTTATTAGCTGAGGGAAATCATGCTCCGTGATGATGTAAAGTCTGGTTTCTCTCAGTAGTTTGGCCCTTATTGCTTCAAACAGAATAACAGAAGTTATTCCTGTTATGGCACGGGTGCTGTTAGTTCTAATACAGTCTATTCTGGTTTAACCGGCTACTTTTCTTAAATACCTAGTTTAACTTATAGTCACATTGTTTCTTGATAATCGTCAACTTTTTTTTCACTGCGCATTGCTCAACAACCTGATAACCAAAGTTATAAACGATGAAATAATTCCAAGTTTGCATCCTGGTGCCGAGGGTTTTTTTAACTTTGGCATTAATCCTCCGTCCTCACCTCCTGGCCCCGGAAAACCAGTATAGTCTACAAGGTGAGAAAGGATAGAACGAAAGAAAAAGAAAACAAAAAAGTTTGTAGTCAACTGACTCATATATAAATAACTGGTACTTATTTAATAGCGGGTAGCGTGCGACGGCTATCTGCCAAAAACAAAAGTAATAATAAAAAATACTTTTATTTTACAACATATATATTAAAATAGACCAAAACATAAATATATAATTAAAAAATATTGTAACATATATATCAAAATAAATGAAATAATAAAAATAGGCAAAAAATAGATGAAATAAAAAAAAAAAAACACTTAAACAGCATATTTTTTTTTTTTTTTTTTTTTTTTGGGTCCTTCCCTTCCTCGCCGTTAAGGCTATACGGGATTTTCCCGGGCCAGGGGGTGTGAGCGGGGATTTAAAAGACTCCCCCGGCACCGGGACGCGAACTCGTGACTATTTTTATCAGCATATGTACATATTAAAGAAACACTATGAAAAAACGATATAAACAAAATATAAAAAATTTTATTTTAACTTGATTTATTTTGGTAGAGACCCTATGGTTTATGGTATTAGCATTTTATGGTATAAGCATCTCCATTTAATCTGCCCATCGAACTTCATTTGACAACCTTCATTACAATATTTGACCTCTGCAAATATCCCGGCGTCTTAAAAATATTTTATAGCCTCTTCTTCTGAAGACGGCAATTTCCACAATGTGACAACATTAATTCACAGCTAACACAAGAAACAAAAAATAAACAAGGGAATAACTTAGGTTAGATAAGATAAGGGAGGTTATATGAAATGAAATTAGGTAAGAAGGGAGGTTTTGACGTTACTCTCTATTAAATAAGTACCAAATAACCCAAACAAACTTAAATAGGAAGAATGCGCCGTTTTCTGTGCTTATTCTGTTCAATATCTCTTGGTATATTCATCCATCTCTAATTATTAAAGTACTCAGATAATTAAAATTATCTGCTAGTTCAAGAATCTGTTTAAGGCAATTAATTTTTAGGTGTCTATTAATATGCATACCTTAGCTTTTATACTTTTCTTTTCAATTGTTCAGACCATTCATCGACTGCTACTTATGGACCTTCTGCCCCATCAGCATAAATGAAACTTAAGACCAGCATTGGAAGTAGTTTCCAAAAGCCCACAGTTACACAAGTTTTCCTTTTGCATATCATCCATACCTGGTCTACTACAATATTAAAAAGAAATGGAATAAGACTGTCATCCTCCTTTACTAACTAATAGAAAATCTTTCTTCCTTAAAACTTTTTATTAACGGCTTGATCAGTGTAAAATTGCACGTGATGCTTCAATAATTTTAAGTCATCAAATAAGCTTCTTATTGACCTTTATATCATTCCTCATTGATACTTCAAAAATCCCGAGGAATTAGATTTAAGAAAGTCAGAAAGATCCTTCTGGTTGCTCAGTCTGACAAACACTGCGATAAGCAAGGCTATTACCCTTAACAGCTCCCCCTTTACTACATTCAATCCAATAAACTTTGTTTCAATTAATTATTTAATATTATTGCTTTAATAACATTTTCTTCCTTAAAATATAATTTAAGTTTATTAATTTTATGAAGATTACTACACCAATAAATAAGTAATGAAATAATAAATGAATAAGTGGTATTAATGAAGGATAATAAATTATAGAATCTCAATCAACTTAATTTAAACAATACAAGCCAAATGTTTATTCATAACTCACAAGTAGAGTGTCTGTTTTTGTTAACTCACATTTTTGTGATAGCTCAAAGCAGGAAAACTAAGAGATTTTTTCAAAATGGGAACATTTATATTAAGCACACGAAAAGCCATAATAACTTTCAACTTTAAAACTTGGTCAGCTTGAAACTAAAAATATTTACAATTAGATTTGATTGTGCAACATCAGATGATGTATAACCAAGAGCAAACCTACTGTTTTTGAAGGTGACAGATGTACAATAATACCCAAAGAGCTAACTGTCTTAAATTGTTTAATGTTAGTTATCACTATCGTTGTTTGTAGGAACAGTAAATTACATTTCTTTAAAATTGTTTGAAAATTCTCACGCATCTGAGAACGGAATAATATATTTCTTCCTTATTTTATACTAACTTATAGTTTTGTAAGTTATTAATCGATCCTGTTGACACTTGTCATTTACCGCCATAATTTTTTAGTTTAGAAGTATACTGAAATAAAGTTTACCATGGCTAATAAACAGACTGTTATTGGTTCTATGGGTATTTATTTATATTTTTGTTTATTCTCTATTGTTTGATAAAATATTTTGCTGTCATACATAAATACGGCTCTTATATTGTTAAGTTTTGACCATGCATGGGCAAAATGTTGTGTATTCTATACTGTTTAATTATTAAGAAACCATATATTATTCAATATAAAATACCATCTAATCTTGATCACTTCATGGTCTGTTGTCAGTGTAGGGCTTTTTATCAAATTTTGAGTCGCTATTTTCTTCCATGCAACTTTTTGTTTTATGGTTTTAACTCTGCAGTTTAGATTTATTGTCATTATTCTTTTATTCAAACATTTTCCTATGGTTAGTGGTGTTTATATAAGTAAAGAAAAATTAATTTAAGAGTTATTAGATATTCTGGTGTATGTTGCACCTCTGTAATATGAATAAATGGATTCTAGCACTCTTGGAAAAGAACTTGATACTAGTTTATAAGTGTCAACTTAGTTGGCAGGTGTTTTAAGATAACATTGATGGAATTCTAATTGTGGTAGAGTATTGGAGCATTTGCAAAATTGATGGCTTTTGTATACTTTAGTCAACACTTTTCAGGATTCTGTATACAGATATATGTGATCAACTAGATGTAAATTGTTACTTAGTCATTATCTTATCTAAAGCTCCATTTGTCAATCTCTAGTTTTTCTTTAGAGGTCGTTACACATGTCTAGTACTTTTAGAATATGCTTACACTCTGCCCAACACTGCACATTACAATAAAATATATAGCCATAGGTAAAGATGAAGAACTCAAAGAAGAATCAATAATAATCATCTTACGGATTATTACACATGTTTGAAAGAGTATAAAACAAATCAAAATAAAATAATAAAGATGGTATGTTTGAGAAGTTAGCAATCTGAAGTTTCGAGAGGGAGACAGCTTCTCTATCCTCCCAACTTAAGATCCTCTCATAAGGTTTTCCCTTAAGTTGTTTGCATGTTTCATATATTGTTTATTTTCTGTTGGTGGATTGGAGTGGTTCAAGGACTACAGTTAGGGAAGAATAAATAGGCTTTTCTGCCATATTTGCTTCTTCTTGCTCTATTAAAACTATGCTAAAGCATAGATAACAGTCAACACTAGTGAGTAGCAATTCATGTCATGGGCTACACCTCTACTCTGTCAATGAACATTACTTCCATTTATTTTATTAAGGAGTTATTCAAACTATTGAATTTCGACTATCAGTAACTTTCCTTGTCCAGTTGGGAGGATAAAGAAGCTGTCTCCCTCTCAAAACTTCGGATTGCTAACTTTTCAAATATACCATCTTTATTAGTTTGTTTTATTTTTAAGGTTAAAATGCATTTTTAAAAGCTAAGACCTTGCAGGATGAATCAAAATAGTATTTTAAACAAATTTATGCACAAAAAAAAAATCCGTTTTTATGAACTTTTTTTTTTTGATCTGGTAGAAACACTCGAATCTGCTCCCTCAGTTGAAGGTTTAAGTAGAAATATTGTCATAAATAGGGAAGAGAAAGTAAAAATTATAGACGGTGTATCATATACATTTAAAATAATTAATAAGCATCCAAGTAATAAGTATGGCCAGGTTCAAAAAAATTAATGGAAAATAGATAAAAAGAACTGTACAAATTATAAAACATATATATTTTAATTATAATTAAAATATAATAATGAAATAAAATCATAATTAAATAATCATACTTAAAATGTAATAAAATAAAAACAAAATAATAATTAAATAACCATACTTAAAATGAAATAAAATAGAAAAAACAACAACCCTTGGGCAAGGAGGTGATTTAACTGAGATCACGCTCAACCGCCAAGTTTTTTCTCTTAATTAATTAAGAGTACCTACTTTATAGAGGCTGGGTGTTCCTCAGGGTCGATCACTACCGATGAATCAGAATAAATAATTCATCTGCCATCAGCCGGATTAGAATCTGGAGCATCAAGCTTTAAAAGTGGGTGCTCAACCCTCTCACTGTACTACCCAAACTAATACATTATTAAATATTTAATGGTTGACCGTTGCATTATAAAGGAAGGAGATGGTCCGGGGTTGCGGTCATAAAAAGGCTAAATAGTGGTAAAACTATTTTATTGAAAGCCAACGTTTCGACCCGACTTTGCAGGTCTTATTGGAACAATATTGGAAATATCTGGTGCTAAGGAATTTCTCATGGCTAGGCCAGAAATCTGATGAAAGAATTTTCCTTGGAAGCTGAGGAAACCGGATTAGAGAAAGAAGATAACAATTCGCTTCCCTTCTTAGACCTCCTAATAATGAAAAACATTGACGGTTCTGTCTCTACTGACTGGTACACTAAACCCACATACTCAGGCAGACTACTCAACTATTACTCCCAACACCCATATCACCAAAAAATCAATACCGCCAAAAACCTTATTCACCGATCCCTCTCCTTATCCGATCCACAATACCATCAAGCCAACACTCAACGTGTCAAAAATATACTGCTCTCTAACAATTTTCCTCTGAACACCATACATAAACTTTTAAATTGCTATACAACCAAAAACAATACAGCCTCCCATTCTCCCAACTCCCCACAATCATCTACCACTCCTTTCAAATCTCTCCCCTCTATCCCTATCCTCTCAGACAATATACAAAAATTCCTAAAATCGACTACAACCAACTTACGCCTTGGCCTTAAGTCCCATAACAAACTTTCTTCCCTTTTCACCAACTTGAAGGATCCCATACTCTTACAACACCGATCCAATGTAGTTTACCGGATACCTTGCTCTACTCCTAATTGCAATAGCTCCTATATTGGTGAAACCAAAAACTATCTCAAAACCCGCATTTCCCAACAAAACGTCCATAACTTCCCGGAATCCTTCCGCCTCCAAACTATCAGAACATGCTTTAACACTCAACCACTCATTTGATTTTGAAAAAACCTCTATCCTTTCCACGGTCCCTAACCATGAAAAAAGACTCATTTCCGAATCTATCCACATTCACATGGAACACAATCCCGTTAATCACAAAGTAGACAAAAACTGTATTTCTCTTACATATAGACACATTTTAAGTCTTATAAATGAAAAATAACTTAAATATTCTATTCTATTATTTTCATCCACTCTCAATTTTTATTAATTAATTCATTTAATTGTTTATTATTCTAAATATTCCTTCTTTGTATGATCTCTCTTCAATTTTATTCTAAATTTACATTTACACTCTACACCAATGTATGACCACCCTATATTTTTTATTTATTTATTTTTTTCTTTTCCCTCTCTATACTTTTAAGTTAGCTCTGCAATGTATGTATGTTAATAAAGTTATTTCTATATTTACATTTTACTCTTTACCAATTTTGGGTTTATTCAGATTGTACTCTGATCTAGAATCATGAAATACCTCTCACATCTCTCAACTCTATTTTATATGTATATTTATATATTTATAATTTAATATTTATAGATATAGTATTTTTCCATTGTATCCATCCATATCTTCAAAAATTCCTAGGTACTGTACATTCCTGGGTTTTTCAATCTTTACTTAGTTAACACATGTTAGCTCCCCCTATACCTGCAATCCTTACCGCTGCCTTTCCAGTTGTAAGTGAAACTCCTAGAGGAACACACCTGTAAGTCTCTAATCTTATTTTTTCTCCTGTAGATTTTGTAGAATTATACTCACATTTTCATTTGTTATATATTACACTACAACAATTGTTAGCATCTATTTACTTTATTTTAGGATCTTGTTACTCAGCTTGCTTAGTCCATATTGTATTGTACTTACTGTTTATAATTCTAATAAGCTTATTCACATTGTTTATAAATTATGTCTAAATATTATGTAATTTCTACAATTCTCTATCTTTTTGTATCTTGTCCGTTCTAGCCCTGATGAAGACCTGCAAAGTCGGGTCGAAACGTTGGCTTTCAATAAAATAGTTTTACCACTATTTAGCCTTTTTATGACCGCAACCCCGGACCATCTCCTTCCTTTATAATGCAACGTTCAACCATTAAATATTTAATAATGTATTAGTTTGGGTAGCACAGTGAGAGGGTTGAGCACCCACTTTTAAAGCTTGATGCTCCAGATTCTAATCCGGCTGATGGCAGATGAATTATTTATTCTGATTCATCGGTAGTGATCGACCCTGAGGAACACCCAGCCTCTATAAAGTAGGTACTCTTAATTAATTAAGAGAAAAAACTTGGCGGTTGAGCGTGATCTCAGTTAAATCACCTCCTTGCCCAAGCGTTGTTGTTTTTTCTATTTTATTTCATTTTAAGTATGGTTATTTAATTATTATTTTGTTTTTATTTTATTATATTTTAAGTATGATTATTTAATTATGATTTTATTTCATTATTATATTTTAATTATAATTAAAATATATATGTTTTATAATTTGTACAGTTCTTTTTATCTATTTTTCATTAATTTTTTTGAACCTGGCCATACTTATTACTTGGATGCTTATTAATTATTTTAAATGTATATGATACACCGTCTATAATTTTTACTTTCTCTTCCCTATTTATGACAATATTTCTACTTAAACCTTCAACTGAGGGAGCAGATTCGAGTGTTTCTACCAGATCAAAAAAAAAAAAACTTCATATATAGGCATGTGAAGTTGAAAACCATTGAAGTTTTTTTGGTCTTAATCATTTTAAAAACCATTATTAACCTATTTAATTCTACTTAATTTATGGTTTATTTCTCTCTTTGCCAATTTTTATTTATTTATTTTAACCTTTATTCTTTTATGTTTCAAATAGTTACAAAAGAGTAGTCATTACTTCTTTTCTTATTAATGTATTTTCCGTGCTATCCATAAATTTTTAATATGCCCTTTTTAAAGAATTTGTATTCTGTAAGCCAATTGAAATGGACAGCAATTATTTATATATTTCTCCTATTTTAAGTACATAAAAAAAAATATATAAACCAGTTGGTATATTTAATGATTATTATTATAATTATCACTATTATAAATTCAATTTTTTTTTTTTTTTTTTTAGATCCTGCTCAACAGAAATTGTTTGTATCATATTTTAAATCTTTGTCTGAGGTAAGAACTATATCTTGTCTTCTTGCCTAATACAGTCCATAATAAAAATTCTTTGATAGCACACATTGTTTCCTCGAAATAATCCACTATGCAATGGCGATGTACAAATTTATTTTTCTTGTTCATACAGATTTTTTATTAAAACCTTGATTACATTAAGGTTTTAAGGTCATTGAAATTATATAAACTTCTTATATATTCTGGGCTTAAATTAATGTTTCAGAACTCTTACCCTTGGTATCGTCTAGTGTCTCTTTAATGGAATGTCTTTATAGAACGGAGTGTATTAGTGATAATTAGAGACCGGATTTTCGTGCAGTGGAATATAAAACTCACAATGTGCAAAATCGTTTAGTAAAAACTTAAAAAGTGGAAAATTGTATACATAACATGCCAAAATCATAGTTTTTTTAAATTTATAATATTGTTGTTTGTTTAATCCTATGTTAAGAGTTATAGCCTATAAATTGAAGTTAAATACAACGTGTAGCAACCTGAGAAAAGTCTAATTCTAATTTAAAATGAACGACGATTAAATTATATCTGTATGAAAGAAAAGCAGCTTACAAAAAATTAATCATATATTTTTATTAAACTGTGCATTTTTTATTTGAGGCTTGATTTTACGAGTTTAGATCAATTTAAATTTTAAAATAATAGATGTTGGGTTAAGCTCCTTAGCATTTATTAAAATTCATAGTCTGTCATGTAACCCGATGACGTTTTGTCAAAGGACATTTAGCCAAGTGGCAATAAAACTTTTGTTTACAAATAATTTCATATTTGTTTGTTTGAAAACTGGAAAAGAAATGTACACACATTTTGGAACTATGAATAACAGAACCATGTGGATGAAAATAAGAGGCTTTGTAAGTGGCTCTGTGCTCTTTCATTAAATTATTAAATAAGTTTCCCGCAATTATACTATTATTTTTAATATAAAATTTGTTTATTTTTATAGTAATTTTATTATCTCTATCGAACAATTAGAGTCTAAAATATTTTTTCATTCTAGAAACATAACTTGAAAATGTCATTTAAAAAAGAAAAGATTAAAAACAAAAATTTAATATCTAATTCCAGCCTTATGCCGTCCATGGGTCGAACACAAAATTAAAATTTATCTCTTAAATTGTAAAATATGCAGTACTATGCAACAAAAACAGAAAACGTGCAATTAAGCCCGAAAAGGCCAAAACTTGCAATTTTGTGTAAAATGAAATTTCAATATGTTATTCTACAGATCGTGAAACGGATATATTGTTGGGTTAGAAGTTTTTACACCTAAGCGAACAAAATGTGCAATAACATGAAGATCCAGTCTCTAGTGATAATAAACAAGCTAATCCTTCAGAAACCATTTAACGATATATTATTAATTTGAGAATTACAGCTCTGGAAATACCATTACATGATAAGTACAATATGAGACAAGAATATACAATTCAAGAATTATCAGTGCTTTAAAAAATAATAGAGTATCACCTATAGTTTATTCAATCTTTGATTATATGTGAGAAGTAGGAAAAGGAATTTTGGATTGTCGGATTGTTGCTGTTTTTAGAAATGAATCATGAATGAACTCATGAAAAGTATAGTACAAAAATTTTATTTATTATTTACAGTCATTTAAAGTAATAACATTTGAAATTTGTATAATGAAAAGTATAGTACAAAAAGTTTATTTATTATTTACAGTCATTTAAAGTAATAACATTTGAAATTTTTATTAACTTATTGTTTATATTTTTATTTAGTAATAGTATTTTACAGATATTTCATGTCCATAAATTTTAGGGATTTTTACATTTTTGACGTTACACACACACAACATCCACACAAAATAAATAAATAATTTAATTTAATTTTTTTTAAATTTTATTTTATTTTGTTTATTAGCTAGGTTTTAGAGAAAGCAATGCTTTATGAACTTTAATAGCCCACCGAATGTTTAACTGTCTTCACAATGTCTTTAGCTTTCTCTTTAGCTTGATTATAACCTGATCCTATCGAATCTCCAATTTTTTGATACCATGCTTTTCCTGTGGTTCCTCCTGGTACTGTACCACTAGAGCTGTAACTACTATTACTATGGGTGGATACAGTCCTTTGAGAATAGTAGCTCACATCACTGTTTACAGGTCTACTCTGTGCCATTCCTGCATAGCTTCCTTGTTGCTGTCGTTGTTGGTGATTAGTTATTGCTATATCTTTGTCTAGTTCCTTTAGAAAATCGTCAATCACCTTTTGTTTGTCTTGAGAACCTCCTGATGAACTTGAAAATGAAAATTGTGATCCTGAGGTGTGTGTTCTTTGAATTGGTTGGTCACTGAAATATGCCCTCTCTCCACTATTGACTGAGTAACCTTTTCTGTATCCACCATAATGTGATGAATGCTGACCCTGTCCCTGATAACCATAGTTTTGTGACATTGGTTGGTTAATATAACCTTGATTTTCATAATTATGTTCAGTTTGTTTTTTGAAATATGAGCCTTGAGAGGTTAGAGGGTAATTTAAACCATACTCTTCTTTATGTGTTTCCCAGGTTGTTATTTTTTTATTTGGGACCAAGCTTTCTGAAGTGTGATGGTTTACAATTGAATGTTCTTTGGTTCCGGTAGCAAGAACCTCAGAAGTTGATGATTTTTCTAGATTTCCCCTTAAAAATTTATCTTCATAGCTTTCTTGTTGTGATGACTTCTGCTTAGAGTTATCTTCTAATCCAAGTATCAGAGCCAGTTCCTCTGCCTTTTGTTGGAGTTCTAAATAATCTGTTTTTTTATTTGTATTTAAGCTATCTTTTTCATTATTTTTAGGTGTTGTAGTTGTATAATATTTCTGAGGATTTAAGGAGAGATCTTTTAGCTTGCCGTTGGAATTATGTTTAAATTCTTTGTAATGTGATTCATGTTGATTGTATGTTTTAACATATGATGTGTGCTCATTATATTTTGGTGCTTTGGTTGGGGTCACTATTAATTTTACAGGAAAAGTACTTTTACCGAGTTCAAAGTCATATGAAGTTTCTTCTTTTTGACCTAAGTTGAACTTACCATTGTCAAGTATTGTTTCTTGTTCTGTATGCTGACCTACGTTTTCTGAATTTTTTCCTATTACAAGTCTTTCTTCATGTTGGCCCATTTCTAAATCACCAGTTTCCAATTGGCCCAAGTTTTCTTCATGTTGGCTTAATCCCAAATCACCAGTTTCTAATTGGCCCACATTTTCTTCATGTTGGCCTATTTCTAAATTACCGGTTTCCAACTGGCCCACATTTTCTTCTTTTTGGCCTATTTCAAAAAATCCTGTTTCTATATTTCGGCCACTAGCAGATTCTTCTATTTGACCCTCTGGAAGATTTTGTATAGGTTTTGTTGGAATGTTATGACCTACTACCACAGTTCTAGTTACATTTTCCTTCACTAGAATGTGTGGTTTGTTATTAGAACTTTGCCCTATTTCTAAACGTTCTGTTCTGAGGTGGTGTTCGAATGGCTTCTGAGCTGGTTCTTTTCCTGATCCTTTCACCTCTATTGTACTGGTGTTGATATGCTTCTCCCAAGTATGAAGATGTTTACCATTTAAATTTTCTTCCTTTTGTCCTTGTTCAAAAGAACCAGTTTCTAGCTGTTGGCCAGTAATGCTGTCAGGCTGTTGACCAACCTCCAAACTGCCATAAACCAGTCGCTGTCCTAAATCTGATGTATGTTGTCCATATTCACTCTCTTCATGCTGCCCCTCATCTAATGAACCACTGTAGATTTGTTGTTGACCTAGTGATGCTGGTTGTGGTATGAATACAGGATTGCTGTAATATGGTAGTGGTTTGATTTGTTGAACTTTTTTCTCTAATTCGACTGCTTCTTTACTGTAACTAACATGTTTTGATTCCTCTTTGGATCCTGTTTGTATATTTTCAAAACCATTAATTGTCTTTATTGTAGTTGGTCCAAAAAGAGTATCTTGGTACTTTCCAAAATCATTTCCTCCATTACCTACTGTTCCATGCATTTGTGTGTGATGGACATAAGTCTGTTTATAAATATTACTTTCTTTTTCTGGCAATCCATAAGTGGTTACTCGCTTTTCATAATACTTATACCCTTTGTTTTTGTCATCAACAGGTGTATTTTCTAGTGTTTTCACTATTTGAGAATGATGTGTCCTCAAATCTTCTTGTTCTTGGCCAATGTCTAAATCTCCTCTTTGAGGTTGTTGTCCAAAGTCTTCCATATGTTCGTTATACTTGCAATCTTCTTTTTGACCACTAATTTGTTGCTGACCAAACTGGCTCAAGTCTTCTTCACTTATCGACTTTTGTCCAAATAAGCTTTCATCTTGTGTAATAGTTGGGAGGGCCTGTGGTATTTGGTGATATAAGTTTGTTTGTACTTGTTTTACATACTTTCCTGTTTGTGCATTTAAATTCTCTTCATGTTGACTACCATACAGATTCTCTTCTTGCTGTCCAGTTTCTAAGCCTCTGCCATCCATATAGCCTGTTCCATAGAAACCTGTGTAAGTAGTTGGTTGTCGATAGATTTTGACTTGCTTTACAACATAGGTTCCAGGTTTGACTCCTTGTACATTTATGCTTTGTCCTGTTAAAAATGGACTTAAGTGGCTACTTTGTATTCCACTACTTTGGAATCCTTTCTGGTGAAAAGCTGACTGATCACCTCCTGAATATTGGCTGAAACCACTGGAAAATGAAGGATTAGTTTCTAATTTATAGTATCGTTCTGGAATTGCATGAGTACTGAAATGGGAAGTTTCAATATATTTCTGAGGTGAAGATTCATATGCAGACAATGAGGGTTGACTTTGACTATCACTGTAAGAATATTCTTTGTGATGTTCTGAGTGGTGTTTATCTTCACGATAATAGTATGGCGATCCATTTGCTATCCCTAATAGTGATAATATCAAGCAATAATAGAACTTCATGTTTCCCTGAAAATAAAATAAAATCAATGTTAGCACAGCATCGTGGTGAATTTAAAGTTTATTGTTTTATATATTACTATTAAAAATTAAGCATTAAGTGATATTTTAAAATAAGTCATTAGGATAATATATATATATGCGTCTAATATTTGTTTATTTTAAATAAACATTGCTAGTCTTTGGGCCAGACCCCTCTACCATGCCCTCTCCTCCACATTCCTATAAATTGCATATCGTTATGTTCTTTATAACTATTTATTAAAAAAAAAAAATCAATGTTCCCACAAAAAAAAAAAGTGAACACTGTCCCAAAATGGTGCCCAAAGATGGCTGATTGGCAAATTTGACTTTAGTTAGTTTTTTGGTCACTGAGAATCAGCATTTGGTTTAATTTCGTCATAATTGTCCTTTTATTAAAGTTGAATAGACAGAGAATAATAAAACATAAAACAATATTAAAAAATAATTGGTTTAGGCAATAAAAAACACCAGTAAAGCCAATGTTTAAAAAAAAAAAATTCAAGTTGAAAATCAAGCATCGTTTGCAATTAAATGGTCAACAATAAACGTCCTGAAATAAAACATCTGGAGAATATATTTTTCTTTCTAAAGCAATAATAACTTTTAAAAATATTTGAAGTGGTTTTGTAGAAAATGCACTTAATCGGCAGTAAAGTGGTACTAGCTGGCGTAGGTGCCTACAGACCTCTGCCACCTCATTTAGTACTCATAAATGGTATAGTTATATGATATAAAGTGCTATAATTACATTTTTGGTTCATTATATTGATTGTATTAACAAACAAATATAAATGCAATAATTTAACTGTCCAAAAATTAAACAATTTTTTATATTATTTATTTTTTTTAAAATACTACTTCCTTTATTCTATACAGAGATCGTTTAAGAATGCTTCTATTGTAAAAATGATATAATTATAGTAATAAAACTTAATCCAAAATACTTCGCTGAATATCTTGAATATTTTATTAATGTTTGCAATTTAACACTTTGTTTTCACCAATTTG
Source organism: Nezara viridula (assembly GCA_928085145.1). Lineage (NCBI taxonomy): Eukaryota > Metazoa > Arthropoda > Insecta > Hemiptera > Pentatomidae > Nezara > Nezara viridula. Next base: position 148,817,181 of record OV725077.1, on the reverse strand, counting down.
AATTCTGCAGATCCCATTCTACTATCCAGCAATGTCATCGTTTGGTAGAAGTAGTCTCCTCTGCATTGGAGCGTAATATGTACTGTATGGGAGTCTTTCTCTACGTTGAACAGGCGTTTGATATAGTCTGGCGCCCGGGACTGCTGTACAAACTCTGTAAATTCCTACCACCTACATAATTCTTCATTATCCGTTCATACCTTAATGATCGATACTTCAAAGTAAATCATAATAATGCATGTTCATCCCTCTTTTACCAGTCTGCTGGCGTTCCTCAAGGGAGCATCCTCGGTCCTATCCTTAATATAGTTAATACAGTTGATATCCCTACCCATCTCAACACGGTCATCACCATCTATGCAGATGACACTTGTATCCTATCTGTTAATAATGACCCTTTAATTGCTTCCCAAACCCTCTAATCATGTATCAAAAACCTCGAAGAATGGTGTCATAACTGTAGAATAAAAATAAATCCCATCAAATTACCTTTACCCTTCGTCGTAAACCAACAACTTCTTGTCCTACAATATCCTTCAATGATATACCACTTGTTCCTGTTGAACAAATCCACTACCTATGATTCTACTTGGATAAACGTCTCACTTGGATTCCACATACTAGACTGAAATGACAAGAATCTGCTCGACATTTACGACTGCTCCAACACTTACTAGACAAACGCTCTAAACTTTCAATTAATTACAAAAGACTCATCTACTTTACCATAATAACACCTATATGGACATACGGAGTTGAGCTTTGGGGCTCTACCAAACCATCGAATTCCTATCGTATCCAATCCTTACAGTCCAAAATCTTTAGTAAAATCCTTAATGCCCAATAATTTGTCACAAATAAAACCATTCATAAAGACCTTGATGTTCCATATACCGCTGATTTAGTCCGAGCCAGATACCTATCCTTTCATGATAAACTCCTGTCCCATCTGAATCCACTTGTTTCCAGCCTTGCTTCTTCCTTGATTCCTTATAATCCCTCTAGGCGTCTGAAAAGATGTCCTTGTGATCATCTTACCTAGAATTAAATAGGGAGTGCTAGCTAGCACTGGGCAGTATCTCTTCAAGTCTGTTCATGTCATTATTTCTAATATGTGCATTTTTACTGTTTGTATTTTTTATAGAGTTGTAAATTTCATTAAATAAATAACAAACACTTTGTTTTGTATATTTACTGATTCTTAGAGGTAAGTTAAATTGTATTTACTTTCCCGGAATGAGTCATATTAATTCCTGTTTTATAAACTAAAATACAATTAATCTGAATTACATATAATTAATAGTTGCCGGGTTGTTTAATAAAACTCATCTATCACTAATGAAGAAAAATTAATTTCATTTTTTCCCTTTATTTTGTTCGGAGGTTGGGCCATATAAAAAAAAAATAGGAAATTTTAATGTTGGATCCTTTTTTCAATCTGCACAAAGAAAGGTGGAAAGGGTGAAGCTGAATGGCCTCCTTGGTAATCGAAACTAATTATTAGTATTTGGTATCAAGATGAGGGAAAACACAAAGTTGAACCCAAAAATTAGAAAAATTCATTAAGCGAACGAGGAAGGAATTGCCAAAATCTTGGAGAAAAAAAAGGATCAGTATCCATTATATGGCCAAACAAATACATAGTGGACAGATGAACAGAATATTTGAAATAGCTGCTAAAAGGGGGTCAAATGCTGGAGCAGTTTGAATGATGTTAAGTTGATGATGGAGATTTATCATGGTGAACACCAGTTTATCAGCAAGAAAGATTATTTCGAAGCAATTGGCAAGTCATTAGTTCTGGATGAAGTAACTTTAAATGCTGCGCGTACATAGGCAATAAATGTGATGTTATATTTCTCCACTTTTTCAATATATATTGATTAATATGCCTCCAATAGTTTTTTCCCTTTACAAGGAAGGAGATACCAGGAAATTTAATACCCATCGAGATTCAATCCTATTCAATATGCCAAAGAAGCTCTACTGAAGAAACTCAACTTTCACTTTGGAACAGAAGTTGCACATTGGGACTATGTTCACTTTAAAGCAGGTTATAGATAACTCCTTCGATAAAGGGAAATAACACTCTATCTAGTGCCTCATACTTTGGATTGCAAATATCTACTTGCCCATCAAAAAAGCTCGTCTTATGTTTTCCTTTCTGATTATTTCAAAGATTCAGTCCAAATTCACTAAACAGAAGTAGATCGACTTACTACTAACAATTAGTTTCGGTTACCTAGAAGGCCATACAGCTTTGCCCTTTCTACCTTTCTTTATGCAGAGAGAATAAAGTATTCAGTATTAAAATCTCCTAATTTTTTATGATATGGCCCAACCTCCGAACATAATAAAGGAACAAAAAAAAAAAATTAAAGTATATAAATTTAACTTACCTCTAAGAAACAGCAAATATACAAAAGTGTTAAATTGCAAACGGTTTAATAAAAAAATCAACGTATTCAGCAAAGTATTTTTGAATTAAGTTTTATTTCTATAATTATATCATTTTTCCAATAGAAGCATTCTTAAACGACCTCCATATAGAATAAAGGAAGTAACATTTTAAAAAATATATATAACAAACAAAATAAAAAATTGTTTAATTTTTTTGGAAAATTAAATTATTGCATTAATATTTGTTTGTTAATACAATCAATACAATGTACCTAAAAAATTATTATATCACTATAACTATACCATTTATAGGTACTGAATGATGTGGCAGAGGTCTGTAGGCATCTACGCCAGCCAGTACCACTTTTCTGCCGATTAAGTGCATTTCCTACAAAACCACTTCAAAGATTTTTAAAAGTTATCATTGCTTTAGTAAGAAAAATATATTCTCCATATGTTTTATTTCAGGACGTTTATTGTTGATCATTTAATTACAAACAACGTTTGATTTTCAACTTGAATTTTTTTTTTTTTTTTGAAAAAATTGACATTACAGGTGTTTTTTATTGCCTAAACCGATTGTTTTTTAATATTGTTTCATGTTTTATTATTTTCTGACTATTCAGCTTTAATAAAAGGACAATTATGATGAAATTGAACCTAATGCTGATGCAAGGTAGAGGGTATGGCCCACCGTGTATACAGTATAATATTATTTTTATGTCCAAGGGAAGAAAAATAAGCCATAAGCCTGTTTCTACAAGTGTATGAAAAAGATCAAAGCAACTTTTAATGTTAATGTTACAAACATGACAATAATATTTTTTAATTGAAATTTGGTTTAGAAACATAAAATTTGATTGAATTGGTCAGGCTCTTATGCAATTCATTACATAAGATTCAACTATAGATTTAGGAAACCTTAATAGAGATTTTAAGAAATACTGAATTATCAGCAGTAAACCAGTTTGATAGGCCTTGTCACTTTCATGAGATGTTAAACACCGAGTTGTTTATAAAGTGAAGTTAACAGCCTATCAGTGTGTGAAGATATTATGAACATTTCTTTACAGTACCGGCCTTAGACATTTGGTGCCCCTGGGAAATGACTTCATCTCTTTCGCCCCCAAAAATTAAATTTTTTCCTAGTGGTTTTACATTATGTAATATTGGAATTTTATTTTATTTAACTTTGCTCTAATTCAGTTGCTTTATTGATAGACTAAAATTAATTATTTTAATACGTTCTGTAATTTTTTTTTAATTTCTAACAAGTCGCAAGGCCCCCTGAAGATCGGCCGACATCCCCAACAGGCGCTCAGGGCAATAGCCCTGGTTATCCCACCCTAAGACCGGCACCACAGTCAGATCTACGGGGGAGATGAAGGGGGCCCCTTCCAAAAAAATAATAAAATATAACCATGTTTTATGAAAAAAATTATCTCTAAAAGTATTATTATTCGTCTAATTACATTTAATAGGACTTAAAGAATCACTTAAACATCATTTCATATAGGTAGTTAGTTTCTTTCTTTCTTCCAAAGTAATTATCCTAATATATACATACAAAAAAAAACTTTCGGGCTGAAGCTCTCCCCAAAATTAAATCCTGGATCTGTTAGTGACCGGTACTGTTTCTATAGGTATTTATATTTCAATTTCTTCAATCAAAAAATATATTAAAAAGATTCATTAAGGGTCTAGAATATTAAATATATTCTCACCATATAAATACTTATTTACTTATAGATGATATTTTATTGTTTAATATTTAGATAAAATAAAATTGCCTTAAAGTTTATATCGTTTAGATAATTTCCTATAGTTAAAAAATAAAGAATTAATACAGATATTTGTTTTTGTTGAACACAATCTGTGATTCTTATCCTGTATGTTATTGGCCAGCATTAGTTGTTATTCATTTTTAATTTGATGAGGAGATTTGCTATCAGTTATTCTGGCTGATATTACTTAATAGGCATTCCTTCCTATCTGTCTTTCATATATTATTTGATATATAGGCAAAAGTGATCAGGAATAATTTATTTTAATTTTTTAGGTATTAAATTATTTTTATAATTTTTATCACATTATCTGAAAATTCTAACGTAACAAAATGATATTGAATGGTCAAAAACATTTCAAATGCGAGGTAATCGAGTATCTAAACCAACTCTTCAGATTGCTTTTGATGAAATTAATTTTATTACATTTTTTTAAATTACTATTGGACTTTAAATTATACATTGCAAAGACCAGTAGAAATGAAATGGTAATTTATATTGTGCCAATTTAAAAACAAAAAATTTTAAATACTGGTGAAAATTATTTATTTTAACAAAAATCTTATAAGAATTTACATATAGCTAAATTGTATGCCTACTTCAATTTAATTTAATTAAACATAAGTTTTATTATATGTATTAAATTTTAATTTTAATAGGCTTTGATAAATATTTTATAGATAAATACACTTAATGATAGCTAATGTAATTGAGAACTAAATATTTAAATAAACAAGTACCTGTTAACTTATACATCCATTAAGTTTTGATTAGTGCTATACTAATTTTAAAATTTATGTTTAAATTTGTTTTAGTATTTAAAGTATTACTGAATTGGCCCGAACTTAAACAAATAACTCCTTAAAAGTTATTTTAAGAACAACTTTCTTGTCCTAAACTATTTCAAATATAATTATTTAATGTAAATGTTTTCTATCCTCAATATAAAACTTACCGTATAACTGGTTTACAGGTTGCTGTGATTCTAGATTACCAAACACTGATCTATCAATTTTTAGGATCCATCCTTATACATTTCTTTTTATTGAAGAGGGGGAACCGATAGCGATTCCTTGGCTTCTATGTTTATCTTGACTGATTAATCAATTTATTTTTAATTAAAGTATCATTGACCTATTAGTCTCTAGTCTGTGTTTCTTCCATTTTATTGTTTTTTTATTTTTGTTCTGTATTATAAATAAAACTTATTTCTTTGACTATGCTCGTTAATAACAAGACTTACTTTTTTGTTACGATTTTAGCAATACTATGCATTAGAGGCTTATGCAACATTCATTAAACGAATCATGCAAAATAATGTAATAAAGAAATCAAAACTTGTTTAACTGAATAAATTTTAACATAATTTATTTAAAAACAAAATAATAATTTTTGGTATATACAAACTGCATAAAATAAAACATATAAATGTAAAACTGTGTTAACACTCTTATAAACAACCAAATTAATTATTTCAAATAAATTTCAGTATGAAATACATTTCTACATTTTTAAAAAGTCATATCTTCTATCCGCAAGTATATGTTTCAAAGGAGAAAATGCTCTTTCTAAATCAACTCTGGGAATTGTTGATATGAGCTTAAAATATTTGGTGCAATATCTACATCAAAATTTTCTCCAGTTAAAACATTGTTGTATTTTAATAAAAATGTTTCAAAACACTTAATTTGATTTAGATTCTGCTCTGCACATTGTATATTACTTTGCAATATCACACTATCAAAGCCTTTCCAGCTTTCGGTATATAATGCACTCCATCAGTCATTAATACCAACTAGCACATCTCATCACTTTGTCTCATATAAAATTTATACCAAATTTTTGTCAAAAAAATTACCGCAATTAACGAGCCTTAGAACTTGTGGTCAAAAATACAATTATATGAAAATCCGGTCTCTAAGTATAAGCCTGATATCTAGTTGTTTGATTATTGAATATAATGAATAATCTTGTCATCATAAACTTAACATAGTCTTTATTCTCATCATCTTTTTTTTTTCTCATCTCTCTTGTTTCATATTTGGTATTACTTTTATATCTTATAGTTTGATTTTCTGATTTAATTTTACAAGGGTAGAATAATTTTGCTATGTAAGCTTGAGATGTTCTGTTACTAAGATTGTGTTATATATTTTTAACATATTTTAAAAAATGTTCTTAAAAGATCTTTCTTCAATTTTCATGCTCCTTATTTGGTAGCCATTTGTTAAATATTTATTAAGTAGATCGATAACAGCAATCAACAAATTATTTTATAATTTGTTAAGCAAATAAAATATGCATGATTGGCTTATGTTTATTTTTGTACAAAAAACTTTAACTTGTTGGCTGAAAATGGTTGATGAAGTTCAATTTAGAATTATTGAATTGATAATCGTCAGCTTGCTTCAAGATTGACCACTCAGTTACAAAATGAATGTTCTTTCTTTTCCACTATTCATCAGGGATTCTATATTGATATTACCACTTTTGAGTATCGTATAATTTAAAAAAACAAATAAATAAAAGTGTTCTATTAGAATGATTTAAAAAGTATTTTCTTATATTTTGCATTTTGAACAGTGTAATTTTTTATTTTGTTTATTCTTGTATTATTGATAGTGCTAACATTAAAATGACATTTAATACAATACAATATAATTATAATATTGATGGCTTAATTCTAAAACCTTGTTGGTTCAATTCACTAAAATTCTAAAGTCATGGGCAGATCTACGGGGGGGAGGAGGAGGGCTTTGAGGCTGAAGCTCCCCCAAAATGATAAAATATTACGATGCATTATGGAAAAAAATATTAAAAAATTATCTCTTGTAATAAAGTATTATTGTTAGTGTAATTACATTTAAAAAGACTTTAGGAATCACTTAAACACCATTTCATATAGGTAGTTAGTTTCCTTCTTTTATTCCATAGTAATTATCATTATTTTTATGAAAAAAATAATGTTTTCGGGTTGAAACTCCCCCCCCCCCAAAAAAAAATTAAATCCTGGATCTGTTTGTGATATAAATGGCTATTGTACACTCATTTATTTTAATTCTAACAGGAAATTCACAAAATACAAGTTAAAAATTCATAATTTTTATTTTTCTCTAATAGAAATACAGTTTTACTTTCATTGTGTAAAATTTGTTTTTATGGACTTAATAGGCTTTAGAGGTAATCCATTGATAGGTTAATTATTTGTTAAAAAATAATTTATTATTTTAGTTTTTGTTCAGTATGTACTCAAGGCTTTTAGAAACTCTCTATTTGCTTCAGTTGTAGCATATATCAAAGCTTACTAAAGAGTGGGTGATCTTGTAGAAATTCAGTATTAAGTTATAATTTATATCATTGGTATATTGCAAAAAATTTAATCACTGTTACCTTTGATAAATTGTCCCTTTGTGAAGTCCAAAAATTGTGGATTTGTTGTCATTATATTTGATATACAAAAAGGTTTGTGTCATTTTAGTGCTCTTACTGTTTTTATTAATAAATAATGTCAAAATTCATAAAAAAAAAAAAAAAAACAATCTTAAAAGTTTAGCTCCTTCAAAAATGTATTTAATGACTTTTTACAATAAAGTGACGATATATGTTTAGTGTAATCGATTTTGTAATTTTACAATTGAATATATGGATAATTTTTTAGCAGGAAAAACAAACTTATTTATTTTTCTATTTGAATGTTTAATGTTTTTAGTTAATAAGAATTTACTGTTATTTTCAATATTTATTGTTGTAGTAGAACTTTTTTTTTTATCATTTAATTCAAATAAATAATGAGGTCATTCTAATCAGTAATGTTTGTAATATTCTTCCGTTTCGTAGAAGTATAATATCAAAATAGAACACGTAATAAAATTTTCTCAAACCTTGTGCATCACAGGTCATGACCTTGTTCTTCAGATAAAAAGTTATGACCCTGAATTGAAGGAATATTGTGCTATTTGTTTTATTTATAAATTGTTTTTATTTTTTTTTATAGAAACCTTCAACAACTATAAGATTTTTCAATCGAACTGAATTTTATACAGTTCATGGAACAGATGCCCTATTTGTGGCTAAACAGGTTTTTCGAACAACATCATTTGTCAAAGAAATTGGCTCAGGTAAATTGTGTATTATTTTGTAGGATTTAAAAAAAATTCAGTTAACAAATTCAAAAATTTTTTTGACAAAAGCTTAAAAATATCTATCCATTTTTTAAAAACATTTTTGTTATATAAAATCAAATTGATTTAATTTTTTTTTCAACTCAAAATATTTTCTATTATTTAGGGTGATAATTATAATTGTATATTTTAGTTTTATTTTCTTGACTTGGTTTTTTGAACTCAAAATATGCATTTCTGTTGAAAGCTCAGATTCAAAAATTTTTATGATCCCAATACTTTCCCTTACTATATATTATATATATAGGTAAGTGAAAGTAAAAATAGGTATTTGTAGGAAGACAAAAGAGTGCTTTTTGTATGTCATGCCAGATAGAACAAGTGATACCCTTCTATAATGTAATAACGAAATTATTAAAAAAAAAAAATTCAATTTTAAAAAACCCTACTATGGAAATTGGGAAATTCAATTTCTCCTAAGTCAACATACTTCCATATTTACTAAAATATTTTGGTAGATTGATAGGGAAATTGACATCTGTAAATATTTAAACATGCTGTAGTGGTCGGGTTCTTTTCACTATATATTGTGACTCTAGGCAAATATATTTTGTCAAATGTATCAGTGCATATCAACAACCGAAAGAGTTTTGAGGTGTGATAGGAACCCCACTACTATAGGAAGTATATATATTCATATATGTCAATTTCCCTATTAATCTACCAAGATGCTTCAGTAGAAATGGGAGTACATACACTCAGGGTGGATAAAATTTCTCTTTTATTGTAGTCAGATTTTTTTTTTTTTTTTTAATATTAACAATTCATTTTCATAACATATGATCACATGTTATCATTTCAAATCAATTAATAATCAATATACTTAAACTATTATAACATTTTTTTCAGTATTTTGAGCTCAAATTGTTTCAGGACATTCTTGGGACCTAACTGAGTAATTGCAGCCGTCAAAGTTAAAAATCGATCATGTCATTCGCTCAAAACATCCTTTACGTACCTTTGTGTGGATTGATGAAACACATTTTACATGCTAATTTGACATAATTTTGAGCTCAAATTATTTCAAAACACTCATGAAACCTTACTGAATAATTTGAGCCATCAAATTTAAAAATCGGTCCAGCCTTCGCTCAAAACATTCAGTGGATCTCACCGAGTAATTTGAGCCATCTAACTTAAATATCGATCCAGCCATTCACTCAAAACAGCATTACAAAGCTTTTTGCAAATTGATTAAACACATCTTATGTAATAACGGGTCAGTATTTTAAGCTCAAATTATTTCGAAACACTCAGAGGGTCTCATCAAATAATTTGAGCCATCAAACTTAGAAATTGATCCAGCTGCTCGCTCTAAACAACGTTATTAAACTTTTAAAAATTAATAAAATACATTTTATTTAATAATGGATCAGTATTTTTAGCTCAAATTGTTGCAAAACACTCAGGGGATCTCACAGAGTAATTTGAGCCATCGAACTTAAAAAACGATCCTACTGTTTGCTCAAAAAAGCATAACATAGCTCTTAGCAGATGAACCAAACACATAACCCTCTTTTTGTTTCGCTTGGGTAACTAGGCACAATTATTATTTCTTATCTATGGAAGGCATATAGGAGTAAATAAAAAGTTCCAGGTAAGAATTAAACATTTATCTGTTAATCACTCTAAACATTTTATCGACCCTGATTCTAGAGCTAATATGCAAACATGATGGTATAGACCTTAAAATGTAAATTTGCAGAAAAAGGATTTGAATTCGTACACGTTATGAGTTCATGACAGAGTCCATCTGATTAATTGAATATTATTCAAAATTTATTTGGAATAAATAAAAGTGAAGTACTTTAGCACAAATGATATTTTTATTTATTTCTTCCTGTGGTACAAGTATACGTAGGTCAATTATCAAAGGCAGTTCCCATTCATCCACTATTCCTTTTACAGCTCTATCTTCAGTAGCTAGTCCAGGATACATAAATACTGGTTTTCTTCTCAACATGGTCTTGATAAGGCAACAGATATTCTGAATGAATTATTTTGAAATTAATGAAAAATCTATAAATCTTTAAATTTTATTATCACTGAAGCTATGAATTTGGTAATGATTGATGCAGTAGTTTTTGCAGTTGGCTATTAAAATCGAAAAATAAACTTTTCTTGTATGTAAACATAAGGAATATTTTATTTTGTTTTGCTGTTTTTGCAATGACCATTATTTTGTTAAGTAGCATTTTTAACATCATTCAAATGTGATTCCTACAACTATGTAAAATTAGAATTAAACTGGGTTAAGTTTACTTTAAAAAATATATACAGTTGAAAATGTATTAACTTTCTCTTTATTCGTGAAATTGAGGATTTTACTAGCTTAAAACTTCATGGTCCAACACAGACCATTTGACCAAAAATCTTTCATTAGATCCATTCAATAGTTTTCAAGGCTGGTGGGTACAAACGAAAAATGGGCTGTCCTTATATACAATAAAATTGTTTACATGTTTTAACAATTAAAATATAAATAAACTATGTTGATTTTGTTTTATATTTTCTGTTTTTTTTTTTTTTTTTTTCAAGTCAACACTAATAAGACATGAATATACAATCTAATTTTATTTCAGTTTAATTGAAAAAAAAATTTATTTCTTCATAAAAACTCAGAATCTGAAAACACATATATGTCCCTAAAAATAATTTTGTATCACATCACCAGTTTTATACACTCGTGTTTTAAAACAGAGAGAATTAAATTTTTTTAAGGTCAATTTAAAAAATGAAAACCATTAACCCTTTTGGGCAATTCACCTTACATACTTTATTCACTCATATTTTAATAATTTAACCCACAAATTGATATTGCATGTGATACGAGTCAGCGTTTCTTAATGTGATTTAATAAATAACTTTTAAAAAAATATTTAAAATTTCATAATTATTGTGGGTTTGTTCATTCATACGTTAAGACTTCTCTTTAATGAAATAATTGTAGTGAGGTGGAATAAGTGCATAAAATCTTTTAACTGTATTATATTTTTCCAATAGTGTCAAACTAAAATATTTTTTTTTTTTAGGTAATGAGACATTGGAATCTTTAAATTTAAATAAATCACAATTCGAATCACTAATCAGAGACTTGCTATTGGTCAAGCAGTATAGAGTTGAAGTTTATACTAACAAAGGAAATAAAGGCCCTACATCTTGGACCTTAGAGTATAAGGTAAAATTTATCTGATGCTTTAACTTCATTACAATGATTTTATCGTCAATTTATTTTCACTTGACTATATATCAACAACCTTATTGCAAAAGCTTTAATTACAATTTAATTAACAAGTACTGTTTTGAATTTTGTGGTCAATTTTGGCTTTTTGTATATCTAGAAATACAAACTAAAAATGTTATTTAAAACATTACATCTTTGTCATTTCAATTGCAGTAAAAATTGAATGGAAAAACTAGTTCATAAAATAAAGAATATGTGTTTTATTTTGTCTTATGAATAATTTTAGTTTTTAAACTCATATGCTTTTGCAATGTGGCTGTTGATATGAAAAATATAGTAAGAGAAAGTATTGTGATTGTAAAAATTTCTAAGGAAGCCTCTATACAACAATGAATGCTTCAATATTAGGCCAAAGACCAAATGGATAGTTCAAATCCTCAGATGTAATAGAGCTTTTTGCAGAACTGGAAAGAAGTATCCCAAGATAGGCAGAGATGGAGAAGGCTATTTAAGGGGACATAAGATCTAAAAAGTCTGTTATGCCAACAGAAAAATAAATTTGGTTGGAATATTTCAACTTTTCTTCTAAAAACAGCTAACCAGAAGTTCCGTATATATCACAAATCTTACAATTTACTCAAAATAATGTTGATTAAACTCATGCCAATGTACAATGAAGTGTTTTTTAATGTCAGGTAGGTCTTAACCTAAATGAAATAGTCTAACTGGACTGAAATGCCGATTTTTCAAAGTGGCTTCCTCTAACGCACTTTTAATGTGGTAAATTTGAATAAATTAACAATGGTTAGAAATAATAAGCAGCAGCAAAATTTCAACTATGGAAGACTTTGATAATTAATTGAAGGAAATACATTTTCTTAGATTGAAAACAAATTTCTGGAAATAAGAGTAGAAGTTATATATCTTTGGAAAGCTAAAGCTAAAGAAAATTAATATGTAACATATAAAGTCATAGAAAGTGCTGGAGAGTGACAAATTTATTATTAATAGTAACTGCTGGAAACTGATATCTAATTGAAACCAAATACCTCCGTGGATACTAAATTAAATTTCCAAATCAAACAAAAACTTATTTAATTATTTTTAAACTTGACAATGAGTCGAATTGTTTAAAAACTAATTTACTTTACTTTTTTCATTGAAGGGCTCAAAATATTTCAAACAATGTTTATAGGTTGGTAAAACGAGTGATAATAACCTCTAATAACTTGAGTCATGAGTTAGTATGAAGTAATGCAAAAATGGTTTTATTATTATAAACTTTAATATAAATGATAAAATAATTTCTAATAAAATTTTAGCTCTTAAAATGAGAATTAAATTTATCTGAATATATGATTTTCAGGGATCTCCAGGTAACCTTGCCCAGTTCGAAGAGTTACTGTTCTCTAATATTGAACAAATTGATGGAGCTGCAGTCCTCAGTGTTAAATATGACTCCAAAAATAAAGTTAGTACTTTTATTACTAGCCATATTTTCATGATTGAGTTCAATTAAATGGTTTTTGTTGAATTGTTACTGCAATTTTTATTTCAGGTGGTTGGTATTTGTCTTGTTGACATGGTTGAACATACCTTTTCACTTGCCGAATTCACAGATGATGAACATTTTACAAATTTGGAAGGAATCATTGTGCAGTTTGGGGCTAAAGAATGTATTATACCATCTGATTCGTCACTGGAATTTGAAAATATTAAAAAAGTAAGCATTTTAAAAATAATGAATGTTCAACTGTAGCATAATTGTAACTAAAAGAGCTCTGCATGCATTTTTATGTGTTTTTGGGTGTGTATGAACAACCTAACTCATGAAGTGGTATGAAACTGAAATTATGTATTGATGTTAGGTGAGACGTAACTGCAGATTTTTCTTCAAAATTGACTAAAAGCTGTTTCTGTAAAGCTTGTTTGACGATCAAGTTTCTCAAGCAAAGCTTTGCTATACAAATCCTTAACGGGATACATTCTGTCTAATGACCATGAATTCCTTGAAAAACAATCAGCCGTTGAAGTTTTTAGAATTTCTTTTTTTGCCTCGCTAGAAAATAAAGCTAAAAAGAAAGATAAACCTACCACTAGAATTTTTGTTTATACCCAGGCTGGATTCAAAGCACCGAGCACCTACTAGGCTTCTGGCAATAATTAGGATGTGTCCAAAATTAATTTATATTAGTTCGTTGGTTTCTAAGTTTCATATGTTGCTTGATTAAATAAATTTGTAAGTAAAATCATGTCTTTATTTTTAATTTTTTATATGTACCATTTTTTCAAATAAATTTTTTATTGTTCCTATGTATTAAGACATATTTCTAGTCAAAAATATAACTTTCAGATAATGTAGCACATTAGCTACCTTTTATATAACCCTGCATAGCCCTAAAAGGTAAGAGAAGAACAAAAAAATTTAGTAAACAAAATAATTACTTTTTTTACCACAAAATAAGTAAATCCGAACTTTCTCTCGATGGAGATATTTCTTTTTTGTACCAAACTCTTCAGTAATAACTTATTGAACCAATATTAATGAATAGTTGGTGGTTGTGATGAAATCTTTCATTAGATCAGATACGATTAAAGAATTATTATTGACCTCTGTTGGCTCAATTTCAAGAGAACTTTAAACAATTATAATAAATTAACCTTGAAATGAATTGTATATATAATCTATGATTATTATTATTATTATATATATTTAAGGTTGCTGAAAGATGTGGAGTGCTGGTAACTGGTAGAAAGAAAGTAGATTTTTCCACTGATGGTCTTGTTCAAGATCTTAATCGGTTGATAAAGTTTGAAAAAGGTCAACAGCAAAATGCAAATGCTATTCCCCAAATGAATTTAACTGTTGCAACTTCTAGTTTAGGAGCTGCAATCAAATATTTAGAGGTAATAATTTTTACATTTTCAACTTCTATTTCTAGGTTTGCAGAACTTATTATGTTGTTTTTTTGTTCCTAATTTTAATATACAGAGAGAGGTGTATGGTGGTCAACCCTTTGTTATTTATTTATTTTTTGTTAAACATCCCTAATTTCCTTTTTTTATATTTAATTTTATTATAGTTTAATTCAGTACATCCTTTCAGCTCTTATCTGATGCTGATAGCTTTGGCCAGTTTGTGATGAAGACCTTAGAACATGACCAGTTTGTTCACCTTGATTCAGCTGCAATGAGCGCCCTTAACATTACAGGTAACAGTGCTGCTCCTCAGAGCTCAAGTCATACCATACTGGCCCTACTTGATAAGTGCAGAACCTCACATGGCCACAGGTACTAATTATACATTTCATTCAAAACTATTTTAGTTCCTCATTTTCATGTTTTATATTTTTAGAATTAGTTTCATATTTTGTTATTTTCATTAGCTTTTGTATTCTTATTGGGAAACTTTTTGGTTATATTAGAGGAAACTGAAGCATCCCTGAAATTAAAACATTGCTGTGAAATTCTGCAACAATTAGGGTATACTATTAATATAATTAGGCATAATTTTAATACATAGCGATATCAATTTTAATACATATTAACATTAATGCACCTCTCTCCAAGAGCATTTTAGAGACTGAGATGCTTCTGCAGATTAGACCTTAATACCACTACTTACTCCATGCAAACTGAAGAATTATATATAGCTTTTTGACAGAACTATTGAAAAACAGCAACTTCTGTCCTGGCATAGAGCTGAAGAAAAGAGTAGTTATATCTTGAGCAGTAATCAGTGGCTATGCAGATGAAGAGAAATAAAATGTAGGAGTGAGGATAGCCTTTAATTTATGACCAAGATATAATTGGATTCATGAACAGCATTCTTCAGAGATAAAACATGGGAAGGGGTGGTTTAATGAAGCCCAAAACTACAAATAGAATTTACTCATCCTATTGAGTCCATATGGAAAGTATGGAGAAGGAAATAATTCTCCTTATTTTAAAATGTGAGAAAACAGAAAAGTGGTTTGTTTCACTTGCATTAGTGTGTGTATATTTTTTATAAGGTGTATTAAAACTAATAAATCACAGTATTTGCAATATTCCAAAACTATGGAAATAGTAACGTGGTGATAAATATGCACTAAATAAATTCACTTTTTGAAAAAATTATTCAATGCTGTTTGCAAACAACTTTATTTACTGTGAAAGATTACCAATAGATAGTTATTGGTTTGTTCATCTCATGAGAGTTCTCCATCACAAATAACTTCTGATGTCTATGAAATCCCTCTATTGTAGGGTCAAGGATTATACTGAGATAGTTCTAGAAGCTTCATTGCATATATTTTTCTTATGTAGAATCTCCTAGACTCTTTGGAAGTATAAAACTCCTATAATATTACACTTAATGTTAAAAAAATTATAATTCTTTAAACTTATTTTTATTACTTAAAAATAAATATGTTGTTTATTACTTTTCAGTTAACATTGTTGAATACACATTTTTTGAATTATTAAATGAAATTTTTGGTGTTTGATTAATAAAGTGCCTTTGCTGCCATGACATTTAATGAAATCTGAATAATTATTATTTTTGCTCATTTTAATAGAACTTTTTTTCCAGGTTGATTGGGCAGTGGATAAAGCAACCTTTAAAGGATTTAAATTTAATATCTGAGCGACATGATATAGTTGAACTATTAGTCAATGAGACAGTGCTCCGTCAAGCTCTCTATGAAGAACATCTCATAAAAATTCCAGATTTTCAGCTGCTCTCCAAAAAGTTACTGAAAAAGAGAGCTACATTGCAGGATTGTTACAGGTAATGAACAGTTTTGACTCAGAAATGTACCATAATACCAAATTTATATATGTTTTTCTTTAATGTAATGACTTACCTGTTGTATAAACATTCCATAATATTAAATTCCATCATTAATAATTCTACCAAAAATAATGAATTGCATCTCTATATTTGAAATACTGCTCTAAGCCTTATTTAAAAAAAATAATGAATTAACTGTTTTTATTCAAGAATTCCTGCTCCTAAATTAGGAAAGTTAAAATATTTTTTCTACACTTCACTTTTTATGCAGTATTTTTACTATTTCTTGTTGTAAGAACAAGTTTTTACAGCTGTACATAAGAACAAAATTTATTTCATATCTGCAGTAAAAGATGCTCAAGCCAACACTGTAATTACTGTTTCAATCTATCGGGTGGGTGCGAACTAAAGCATAAATGGAAATTTATTTTGGTTATATTCATAAAATTTTATTATCATGTTTATGTTATTGAATTAAAGTTATGTTTATTATACGTTATTAATTATGATTATTATTAAAAATAAATGTTTTAAATTAATATAAATAATATTTATTATTTTAATTTTCAACTATATGCTAATTTTTTTTTAGTTACATAACAATCTAAATAACACTACCTGATAGCACAATCGTTCCAGGTGCCTAGTCGTATATCCTTATCCATCCAGGTTGTTTCCGTCTAATCCTTTCATTTCCGAAGCTTTTCACTATGTTACTCTGAATCGTCTGTACTCCCATGCGGGTGATTGGCCCAAGCCGAGAGGTTCCGTTACCTCAGAACAACTGATTCCTAGCTTGGATCAGGTGCCAGGATCCTTAATTAGGTTGCCTTCACTACAGCTAAGGCCTATCTGCCTCTCGCAGTTCATCAGCCTTTCTGTTGGTCTCTAGCTCCGCCTGATGATATCCAATCATAGATCCATGCTGGCTCATACCAGAGATGTTATCAACCTCCCAGTCTTGATCCGCTGTGTTCTATTAATGCAGGGTCTCCTCAGGCAGGATATGGTTCTACACCACTCACGGATGGTCATGAGCTTATAGCGTCCTCCCTTGACCTCCCTTGTATGGTTCGCAGGCCTCTCAGCC
Source organism: Nezara viridula (assembly GCA_928085145.1). Classification (NCBI taxonomy): domain Eukaryota; kingdom Metazoa; phylum Arthropoda; class Insecta; order Hemiptera; family Pentatomidae; genus Nezara; species Nezara viridula. Next base: position 148,799,768 of record OV725077.1, on the reverse strand, counting down.
ATAGGCGGATCTCAGGGAGGGGAAGTGACTTTCGGGCTGAAGCCTGATTGGTTTAATATAACCATGTTTTACAGAAAAAAATATTTAAAACTGTCTCTTAAAGTATTCTTGTTTGTTTAATTATATTTAATAGGACTTCAAGAACAGCTTAAACACTATCTCATATAAGTAGTTAATTTCTTTCTTTTTTTTCAAATTAATTATCGTTATATGTATATAAAAAATATCTTTCGGATTGAAGCCCCTCCCCTCCCCCCCAAAAAAAAAATTAAATCCTGTATCCGCTAGTGCTCTCAGCTATTCCCCTGGTACAAAAAGAAGACCAATCTGCAAGTCAACCCTGAAGAAGGTGGTACCTCCCTCCGCTCCTTGACGCCATTTAGTTAAAGTTTTAAATTTGATTTATTTAAAATGTAGCAATTTTGATAGCAATAAGTTAAATATGCCATGAAAATCTAAACATTTATGTAAAAAGCTATAAAGATTTATAGTTTTAAAAAAATTATATACTAACTTTTAATTTGTTGTCACAGAATTTATCAAGGTATCGAGAAACTGCCTTCCTTGGTAAATACATTAGAAAGTTATTCAGAGGATGGACCACATTGTACTTTAAAAGCGGTAATTATTGATCCTTTGAAAGAAAATCTCAATGATATGGATAAATTCCAAGAAATGATTTGTTCTACAATAGATCTTACACTTGTTGACAATGGAGAGTATCTCATTAAAGCAGAATTTGATGAAGATCTTAAAGGTATTAATATTTTTTATCATATACATTATATTCCCAAGTGAAACAATCTTGCAGTTTTTAAACATTCATGTTTAATCTCAAGTTCTTTACCAACTTTTTAACCTTACATTATGATTGAGGCCAACTTGAAAGGTTCCAAAGACAACTTTGATCACTCATAAAAGCTTTTAACAAATGTAATAATTTTTTTCAAAAAGAACTAAAACGTTATTGTTATATTGTAATTTATTAAAATTAACTTTGTTTTGTTGGCAAGATATTTATTTCTCCTTTATTTCACTATTTTTTTTTTCCGATTCTTCCAATTACATTTGGTTTTTGTGGATATCAAATAAAACCAGAATTCATAGTTTCACTTAGGCATTTTAGCAATGACCATACAAAGTTTTATTTATTTGATATTTTTGTATAATTCCTCAGAAAAATAAAAGTTTTAATATAAATATAAAATTACTCTTAGTTCCTGGGCTGGCCAAAATTTCTGATGATTGCCAGGCACCACCGGATGTTTTTAATTTTGTTAAGATTTTTTTTTCTGGAGATGCTTAGATCCTGGGAAGATATCACATACTATGCAGTAAAGAAAACTCTTATTCTTAAGGTGTTTAAATTTCTTAAAAGCTCAGTAGGTAATAAGGCCTTGATTTTTCTGCCCTGACTTATTTCATAATTTTGTTTTTATCATGGAAAAGTACTTAATAAAGTGATTTTCACCTTATATCAAGATTAAGCCGGGTCAACTGTATTTCCTTTTGATTTCAGACTTACGAGAAAAAATGGAATTATTAGAGAACAAAATGAAGAAAGAATTGAATTATGTTGCGGATGATCTCTCACTAGAAGCTGGGAAATCGGTGAAAATTGATTCCAATTCCCAGTATGGGTACTTCTTTAGGGTTACATTAAAGGTATTTTTATAATTTATAATTTGTCGTAAAATGCCAAGAAATTTTATTATGATGTACAATTATTATAAATTCAACGAAACTGTCATAAAAATTTACATCAAACATACAAAAAAATTATAAAGTAAACATTTGCTCAACTCATTAAGCAACACATCTTTTATTTAAGGCTGTTATTGGCTTGATGCATTGAACTCTGAATATTGGGCCAATGATAGGAAATGAAATAATCTTGGAATTCAATTGCATTAAAATGAATTTCGGAATGTAAATATATAATTTAAAAATGTATGTACGTGGATTAAGGCGTTGGGGGATGGCGGCTCTCTCGCTCGTTCATAGAATCGCAAATAGCCACTGGCCCTCCAGGTCAGGGGAACAGTACACTGACACTCGCACATCTATACTAATTACAGCACACTACACTCACTCCCACACTATATACTAAGGTCACATACATTACACACCCTAGGGTCACCTCCTCTAGGTAGTAGCCTCAATAGCCTGGCAATCCTACCAGTATACTAGGTTATGGAGTGAGGCTTAGAAGCCCTCCTATCTGAAGCTTATATATTTCGCCGAAACCAAAATCAGCCTCTGATATCGATTGTCACAAACGGAAACAACCCAGCAACCTCTATAAGACTTAATTTTATTTAATTTTGATTTTAATTTAATCTCGGATACCGGAACATTCTTTCACTCTACAGACCCAGAGCATTGAAACTGCTCCTTGATCAAATTGACCATTTCAAACTAGGCATATTTGCCGTTCAAGACATCAGATGGATTGGCCAGAATACTCTTGAAAATAGACGATACACCATATATTATAGCTGCAGCGATACCTTCCATGAATATGGAGTAAGATTTGTTGTTAGAGGGCAATATAGGCAACTGGTCATTGGCTTTTAGCCTGTGGATTCTGACCACTTTTTGTACATTGCCGACATTACTCCTAGTATCTCCTTCAAAAGGTTGGGAGGCCCAGCTATAAAACCTAAGCACTATAATCTTGGAAAGCTACAGGAGCCTCATGCCAAACAGCTGTACGCTGAGCAACTAGATGGGAACCTCCGTGCTCAGGTTGTAAATACAGAAAACATAGAATCCCTCTGGTCCAGCTGTGTGACCGCAATGCAGGCAATTTGCAGAGCAGAAGCTTGGTCCCTCCCAATGTGGATTTAGACAAGGAAGATCTACGACTGACCAAATATTCTGCCTCAGAACAATCCTAGAAAGAGGAAATGAACATCAGATTAAAACACCGACCATCTTTTCGTTGACTTTAAGGCAGCTTACGATAGTATTAACCGGGAAGAACTGTACTTCCCACTTGAAGGTTTCAATATCCCAGATAAGCTAATACGACTGGTAAAGCTGACAACGAGAAATGTAAAGTGTACTGTGCAGGTTGGTGGTCAAAGGACAGAAGAGTTCTCCTCAACAAAAGGACTTTGCCAAGGTGATGCGTTAGCATGCCTTCTGTTTAACTTGCCACTTAAGAAGGCATTGAGGGATTATGATCTGCAAACTAATGGGCCAATTTACAACTGAATGGTTCAGCTATTAGCTTATGCAGATGATGTGGACATCGTAGGGCGATCATTGCAGTCTGTAAGAGAGAGATTTTTAGCTTTGTTGGAGGCCACCAGAGCACTTGGGTTAGAAGTGAATGAAGGCAAAACTAAATATATGGCCACAGAAGAAGTCCCTCAAACCATCAATATTGGCCCCTTTAACTTTGAGAAAATAACGCAGTTTAAGTATTTAGGGTCTCGGGTAACACAAGACAATGCACCCGAGGTCGAGGTCAAGAAAAGAATATTTATGGCTAACAAGTGTTACCCTTCGCTAGGAATTCACCTCTTGCCTTCTATTCTGGTGTAACAAGCTACATGTCTATAAAACACCAATCCATCCAGTTCTGCTCTATGCTTAAGAAACATAGACGACAACTAAAAAAATTGAACAAGACCTAATCTTTGAGAGAAAAATTCTTCGAAGAATATTTGGAGGAGTACAGATTGATGGAAATTGGAGAAGACGGACAAATGCCAAAATTCGCTCAACTTTTAATGGTCAAGATGTCGTTCTGAGGATGAAGCTTGGAAGATTGAGATGGGCACCCCCTTCCTCCCCCCCCTATGATGATCCTGACAGAACTTCTCTATGTCACAAGAAAAAGAAGGATACCAAACTAAGGCCGCACAGAACAGAGATGATTGGTGGAAGCTGGTGGAGGAGGCCAAGACTCGTCCCCGAGTTGTAGCGCAGTTATAATAATAATGTATGTGGATAAATTTAATCCTTATATATAAAAATAATCCCCTGCTTGTGCTAGCTGTACATATACTCCATTTCTCATTTCAATCAATGGCTGTTAAATTGAAAGCAATTCCTTTTAAATTGAATGACTAAAAAAATAAATAAATTATAACAAAAATTTAATTTTAAATGTATTTTACTTATTTTTCTGTCAAATATAATTATTTTAAATTATCATTTTTCATCACCAGTAATTAATTCATTATTGACTGGTAATCAAGAATATAAATATTTTCTGTTGGCATTGAAAGTGATAAGATATCAAGTAACTCCTTTTTATAATTTGATGAAACAAATTTTGCTACCACTGTGTAGTTCATGTGTTTATGTGTAGTTCATAATGAATAAGTAAGAAAATTATAAATGTTTAAGTAAATTCTGACTCATTATTCTTAAGATGAATCTATAAAATAGTCACATTTTTTGACCCACCTTAATTGAAATTCAATTTTTGTTTTCTATGTATTAGCACATCTCATTATAACGAATATTTTTAATTGATTTATTATCTTAATTTTACTAACAATTTCAGGATGAAAAAGTGATTCGTAATAACAAAAAATATATTCAGCTTGATGCTAACAAAGCTGGTGTGAGATTTAGAAGTAAGAAATTAAATGACTTAAATGATGAATATACAGAAATTCGGGATTCTTATACCAAGCATCAGCAGTCAGTTGTCAGTGAAGTTATAGCTATAGCAGGTAAATGATAACTTTTATTTTTATTTTCGCTTACATTTATATAAGAAAAAGTGTTGCAATTGTGAAAAAATTTTGAATTGAGTTTTCAATTGAAATATTTGTTTTAAGATCTGTAAAAATAAATCCTAATCTCATTTGAATAGCCTGACAGGAAATAAATTCAAAACTTTTTGAAACATTTTTCCTCCTAATTATCTTAAATTTTGTTTATGTGGAATAATTAACCATCTATCATTGTTAGTGTTATTGAAAAATGGGTAAATATAAACTATGAAGTAATATGATAGTTAACATAGTTTGTGTTTTTGGTGTTTGGGAAATGTGTAAAGTTGGATGAATTATTGAATTCTATGTATGAATTTAGAAATATACCCTATTGTTTTTTCTAATCAATCCTTGCTGATCCAACTAAATAGAAAGTTGTGTTGTTTTTTTTTAAAGCTGTTTTTGTTCTAATTTTCTTATTAGTTCTGTTATAATGAATCAATATTCTATTGTGTTGCAGTGGGTTATTCCAATACTCTTCATGAGATCAGCTGTTTACTGGCTAAGTTGGATGTTCTGTGCAGTATGGCCGTGATCTCTGCTTCTGCACCTAAACCGTACATCAAGCCGGTGATGAAGCCAAAGGGATCTGGAGTGCTTAGGTTGATTCAAGCCAGGCATCCTTGTTTGGAGCAGCTTGATAGCATTTCCTACATCCCAAATGATGTGGATTTCAATGGTAGATTTTAGTAGCCTTTGCATTAAATATTTAATTTAATTTTAATCAACCATGATTTATAAAAAAATATATCCTATACTTTTGGAACATTATCATGTTTCTTTCTCTGAAAATAAAATTGATATGTTGTTTAAGAATATATATATATATTTTAAAAAGTATGTTTGCTCTTAGTTCATGAATAAAAAAAAAATTGGAATATAAGTTTTTTAAAATATTAGGCCAAAGGTCACCAAATGTACACAGTTTTTACATCCTGTATTATTTATTCGACGTTTCGGCTTTTTTGGTGACCTTTGGCCTAATATTTTAAAAAACTTATGAGAAAATGGCACCGAACCTGAATGATATGCCTAGAAAATTAAATTGGAATAAATTTTTTTATAAATAGTAGAGAATTTTCTCTTATTTAAATCAGTGTACTGGCTGATTGTGATTAGGGATGGGCATTCCGAATTCAGGTTAGAGCGGAACAAAATTTTCCACCCCTGGAATTCGTTCCAGTTCTCGTTCCATTCCATCTTCGTTCTGAACAACACATGAACTGCAATAGAGAATAATGTAGCTAATATGCATAATACTAAAACTATTTAAAACTACTGAAAAATCATTGACGCTGAAAAAAATAAAGATAAACTGAGAGGAGTACAGAAAAATGAAGAAAAACGAATTGGAAGTTTTAGGACATTGATGAGAGCTCGAGAGTAATATTCTCCAAATGGGACACCTGAATCAAAAGCAATGATTGAATTAAACAGGTACTTTGAAAAGGATATTTTATACAGCAACGAGAATCCTATTAAGTGGTGGTTTGATCTGCAGAACAACTATCCTAATTTGCAAATCATTCCAAAAAAAATGCCACTTCGGTTCCATGTCAACGAATCTTTTCAAAAGTGGCATTTTGATTAACGAATGTCTTACTCGACTATCAGCTGGTAAAGTAAAAATTGTTGTTTTGAACTTCCAATTTTCGAATTAATTTATATAAAGTTTTTATTCAATCTAAATTTTATGTTATAGATTTGTTTGTTAAGCTTTATTTTTTAAATAAAACTATTTTTTGGTTGGTAAAATTCATACATTTGTCTTAATTTTCCTTAAATATCCCCTTAGACCAAGTTACAGAAAAGTATTAATGAGTAAAAATCTATTTGTTTTCTAATTTGCTTTTTTTTATTATACGCACTATTTAATTAATTTAAGACTTAATAATTTAAACTAAAAATAACAGTAGATGTAGACACTTTAATCATTCCAAACCATTCTAGGCTGCAATTCAAGGCTACTCAGAATGAGAAAAATCGTTCCAGAGAAGAAATTTTTATTACAACTATCGATACTGTTAGTTCTGTTTCTTCTTCATTCTGCCGTTGTAATATGACTTACAAAAAAATAAAATAATAATAAAAAAGTCAGAATTTAATTAAAATCAATATTTTTTTTTAACTTTTACAATGTTTAAATAATATTGATATCTCTCATGACTTTTATAGGTAGCTAAAAAAAGTAAAATAAAATAAAATGCGAAATCTTAGGGTGCGTTCAGAAATTTCACAAACTGTGGGACAAACAAATATACAAATGGTTATTTCACCAAGCAAGTATTTTCGTTTCTTGTTTTTGATTTTTTTTATCTGCTGTCTGTATCAAGATAAATAAAATAAATAGTTTGTTTTAGGAATAATTTTGCTGTTAGTTCAGTTTGTTGTGTGTTGTGTTTGTGTTTCCCATAGTTTGTGAAATGTGTATACGCACCTTTAGGTTTTCTAAATCCAAATAAACTAATGATATAAAATTTCCTATGGCAAATTTCATTTACACAACAGAACCACATATCTATCATTGGTCTTAAAAATAATAAAATTTGATTAAAATGTTTATGTAATATTGTTTATAATTAGTTTATTATTGTTTTAGCAGTTTGTCTGAATCTTGGCATTATAATTAATATTTTTAAAATTTGCAAATTTCTATCTTAAAATTATGGTTATAATCTTATTATATTTTATTTAATTATATTTCTTTACATTTATTCAAACACTAAATTAAATGTAGTCGTTATGGTTCACTTTTGAAGCAAACAGCCTATTTGACTATTCCATTAATCCACTTTGGCAGCAATCAGCACACTTATCTTAATTGCTTAAAATCCCTTTTGTACCTATTTAACTTTTCTGTTGAATATTTATCCAACGAAACCTTACGATGTTTATATTCTTAGATTACGTTCCGCCAGAATGAAGTTTTCGAGGGTCTCATTCCATTCCGAACAGTTTCAGTGGTGGAATTCGTTTCACGAAACGTTCCATCCCTAATTGTGGTATGACTGGATGATGGGATCGCCACCTATCTATGCCTGACATGGTAGACGTACATACTCATTTTCTCCTCAACTTGATCTAGATAACACAACATATAAGCGTCTGTTGGAAAAACAGTCTTCTTTAATTGACATAATATGTTTAAAGTTTGTCCATACACTTTTATAAAATTTTATTTTATTTATTTATTAAGTTTTGCCTTGTGTTTAAATATTTGTAAATTCTCTGATTTAAAACAGTATTTAATTTTTCTTATTTTATTTTTTACAGATGAAAGTACTTTTTATGTTATTACTGGTCCAAATATGGGAGGAAAAAGTACCTATATTCGTAGTGTTGGGACAGTCGTCCTTTTGGCACAGATTGGGTGTTTAGTCCCATGTGATGAAGCTGAAATTTCAATTGTTGATTCTATTTTGGCACGTGTTGGAGCAAATGATTCTCAGATTAAAGGAATGTCTACTTTCATGGTTGAAATGGTGGAAACAGCTAGTATATTAAAGGTATATGTGAATAACACATAATAATATAATATAATAATAATAATATGAATAATACATGTGTATATGCTTCTATTAATAAAATAAACTTCCTTTTCTTGAATTCCTGAGACTAATGGTGTTAGATAAGTTTATCTACTCTAAGAATATGTTAATAGACCAAGAGAAAAAAAAGTAAGCTTGGGAAGATTCCTGAGAAAAACATCAAGTGAAACCAGGAACTGTTATACAGAACCCTAAGTACTTTTCCTTAAGAGAAAATGCCATATCAAGAATATGGTTAGGGTGGTACTAAAAAAAATAAGGATATCTAGGAAAGGTGGACATAACACACTAGAGATCTGCAAGAATCCAGAGAAAGTAAACTTTATGGAAGAATTACATTAGAGAGGAGGTATCTGAATTAATTGTTGCTTTGAAACTAGGGAGACCATCAGATATAGACAGAATAGCACAAAGGGTGTCTAGACAAGTTTGAGAATTTTTTAATCTGAGGATAATAATAAAGGATAAAGAGGATAATAATGAGGATAAAGCACCAATCTCTGTCAACTACACACCTCCCTCCAACGAGCACTATCCAAACACTGCCAGATCAGCCTTAACCCAATCTTCCCATATCCCTTTGTTCTACCTCTCGCACTTTTACCAATAGGCATAGCATTTATTAACCTTTTATTCTTCCGTTGCTAAGACTAAAGTATTCTACTCAATATTTTATTTTCAAAAGCCTTAAGACGTTACTCATCCCTCAATGTAAATATCCTCAATTCGTATCCATAAAGATAATTCGTATAACCGTAGGCAAAATAATGGTTTTGTAAATTAAGTTTCGGGGCAGGAGACTCAAGTTAAGTAGTTTTGTCACAGGAAAATCATAAGTATTTCCCGTCTTCAATCTAACCTTAATCTCCTTTTCAATTTTATTTTTTCTAGTTATCATAGGCCCTAGATACCTTAACTTCTCTATGTGTTCAAACATATTCCCTTCTATATACCGAAATTGTCATAGTTTTTGCAGCTAACCTTTGTATTTTGTCTTATCCGTATTTATTTCAAGCTCCAATTGTTTACCAGCTTTTGTTAACATTTTCATATTTAGCTTTATAGTTTCCGTGTCTTTGCTTAATAGGACTTAATCAACAGCATAACCAAGCACCAGAGATATTGTAAAATCTATTCAAAAATAGTATGTTTCCTGAACACAAGGAGCACTGCTGTAGTTTATTCATAAATTTCCATCATGTTGGATCAATTTAGTTCTCCAGTCAACAAAATGCTTTTATACAGTTAAGTTTTTCAACCAAAGTGAGTTCATACAAGTAACTGAACTGTGTAAAAGGTACTCTAGAAATAAAGCATGAATAGGTGATTATTAAGTATCAAGGACTTAATTATAAAAATAGGATGAAGAAATAAAAATAAAAATGAAGAATTAGTAAAAAAAAAAACTAGTCACTCAATATCTCTCAACATGAAGGCAGAAAGATTAAAATGGTGAGGGGACAAAGCTTAATTTTATTTATCCACGACTTTTTTACTCTATTTTAAAAGCAACTATTGTTAGCAAGAGACCACATGAGCCAGGAATCTAAAACTAGATAAACAATAATAAACAAAAGATACTACAGAACTATATTAAAAAGAGTAGAAAGCATTAGTAGTCCAGTATTGACAAAGGAGGAGCTACTTGGTTAAACCTACAAATATTTAAAAGATTTATTTGACAAAATTAAACAAAAAGAGCTTAAGGTAATATAGTAATCAACTTGCTTAAAAATTTGAATAAATTATTTATATTACACCAACTATAAAACTTATTTTATGAAAAAAAAAAAAAATAATGAGTTCTAGTATTGGAAGTAATCACTGCATGAGCATTATATCTATCAAGATCCCAACAGTTATTGGTAGGTAGTCCTCTTTTCTTCCAGTAAAAGACAGAACATATATTAATATGATGCAAGGATGTAAGCCAAATGCAAAGTAATTTTTTATTTTGTTAGACTTTCATGTATTTAAACAAGTTTTAATTAATCCAAAAAAAGTAGTAAATCAGTTTCTTTCTGACAGTGTAATTGTTTTTTTTTTAAATGACAGACATCTGCATGGTTGACACAAGCTTTTTTTTATTCTTATTGATAATATAAAGTTTTTCCTTAATTCAGAGATTATTAAAACCTTTTATAAATTGTTTAATCTGTTTTTTTAAAATAAATTATGATGTATGATTCCAGTATTTATGTAATTATCTGAATGTTTTAATCTGTCTTTCTTCTCATTTTAGTCTGCTACAAAAGATTCGTTAATCATTATTGATGAACTTGGCCGAGGAACTTCAACCTATGAAGGATGTGGAATTGCTGTTGCCATCACAGAGTAAGTTTTATTTATTTTTTCATTTAAATATATATGGTCAAAAAAACTGTTGCACCTTGAATTTTTTATAAAAACCACAGATCAAAGAAATATTTTTGAACCTGAAGTTATAACAGGTATATGACAGATCATAAGGGATTACCATGCATCAATCCTTTCAAGAAAAGTTCCTGATTCTGTGTAGGATTGAATGAATGTATTGAAATAAAACATGGACTTCATATAAGTTTGTCCCTAGTTATTTGTTCAATCTCATCGGTTTTGAGTGTAAAATGGTTTTGGTTCCTGTGGCAATCGCTCAGATTTCTGTGTTGATTGAGCATGGCCGAAGACAGCTAAATGAGGCCTGAGTCCATGGGCTACTTGAAAATGGTTTGGCAGGCACTCCAGAGGTACTTGGAGACAGGAAGCTAGGCTAGGATGCCGTGACCAGGTCATGCGAGAGCAACAGGTCCAACAGGTGACCACTTCATTGATTGCATATTGCTCGGGGTGCGGATGTCAGCGGGGACACAGAGCTATATACATGCCGAAGATAAAACATTCAGTGTTTTTTTCAATATAATCAATTGAAGTCCCTGTTAAGTTTTTCTATCTTCATAGATTGTTTAGTGGAATGGGTTGTTCATGGAATCTATTATGTCGCATGCACAGACACTCTATATCCACCTTTAAATCACATTAGATATTACTACTTTAATTACACAGTTTATTTGATGAGATTTAATTCTACATTAAGAAAATTAGTCTGGCCAGAGACAGCTACCAATGAACATCGCTATAATTCTCTCTCTAAATATCTACACAGTTTTTCTTTATTTTAGTCTACACTACAGTTTATGTTGAGTTCAGATTTTTTTTTTTTTGTTTTTTTCTCTTTTATTCTAGAACTTTATTAGTGTTCACTGATTCAAGTGACGTATATTTACGTAAAAAAGTGCATAACTCTAACTGATTTCCTAGAAGTGCGGGACTGTAATCTCTTACTAATCCTTACGGCATTAAGCACGCTGTTTACTGCTTTCATCACATCAACAACTGTCTACCGGTATTTATTTACATTTTAATTAGTTTACTTCTCATAAAATATGGTGCAGTGTAATATTTGCAATAATACTATTGCACGCGAGGACAAAAACAACATTAATTGTGCAAAATGTAAAATTATTTACCACAGTAGGTGTTTCAACTTATCTGATAAAGACATCGAAGCACTAAAAGCACACAAAAAAACATGGGTATGCCCTAATTGCGACCAGGCCAAAAAAACCAACACTGAGCCGTCTGCCTCAGAAATACTGGCGGCAGTAAATCGTCTAGATTCAAGCGTGAACGAAGACGTAAAAAACATTAAAACAGCCCTCGATAAATATGGGGAGCTCAGATTTGAGGTAAATGAAAGATTAGCGAAAATTGAAAAACACCTCGAAAGTCAAGCCAGTAAATTCGAAGAAATTATTCTGGAAAATAAAGCCCTCAAATCCCGAGTGGGCGAACTAGAAGTTCGCCTGAATAATGCAGAGCAGGGCCTGTTATCCAGATCACTGGAGATCCGAGGGATACCGGAGCGATCTGGTGATACGCCCGCCGGTCTGGTGACCAGTGTAGGAGCCAGCCTGGGAGTCAAGCTTAGTGCAGAAGATCTGGATGTGGTGCATCGCCGCAGAAGCAGGAAAGATGACCCGCGACCGCCGTCTGTCATCGTGCGATTTGTCAGGCAATCAGTCAGAGACGATTTAATATCGAAAAGAAAAGTTAAGAGGGATTTCTCCACGCGGGATATCGGTTGGCAGGAGAATGACTGCCACCGGATATATCTGGGAGAGGAGATGACTCACACGAACAGGCACTTATACTGGCTTGCCCGACAGAAGAAAGCAGCGGGGAAAATCAAATATTGCTGGTTTGCCGCTGGAAAGGTGCGATGTCGAAAAGAGGACGGGCATAAGGTTATCATGATCGAACAGGCCTCGGACCTCGATATATTTACCTGACTACACAGAATTCGTCTACCCTCCATCCTTATCAAAATAACTACTGACAAAATTCCCTTCGAAGAAAGATTTTCGCTTTTAGTTGTATTTCTTCACTTCCACATATTAGCCTATGTATTATTTACTATATGCTTTCTATTTTTTGTTTCTTTAAACACTTTCTTTTTTCTCATTTTCATTAATTGTAATAGCTTTTCTGTATTTTTTATTTGTTTTAGTGTTTCTCTACTGAACTCTGACTGTCTCCTTCCAAATACTTCTCATGTCTAGTACCCTAATCACCTGCCATGTTAACTCTCAATCCCTCCCCGCGCACTATGACGAATTCCTGCAATATTTCACTCAAAATTTTTACCATATTATAGCTATCTCCGAAACTTGGCTCAAACCTTATATCCCATCCTCTTCTGTCTCCCTGCCTAATTACAACCTCTTCCGTCATGACCGGGTAAGCCGGACTGGCGGTGGAGTAGCCATATATGTCCACAATAGCCTGAAGACCCGAATACTCGATTTATCCCCATCTTCCAACCACCCACAAATTGAATACCTATTAGTTGAAATCCTTTGTAATACTTCTCCTCTCCTCTACGCTGTGGTATACCGTCCTCCTCTTGTTCCATTTCACACGTCCTTTGAATCTACCCTATTGAATTTCGTTTCCCTCTATCCCAGAATAATCATCTCAGGTGACCTCAATACCAATTTCCTATTTAACTCCAATGACAAATCCTATCTAGAAGACCTATTCTTCTCCCTTCACCTCTTTATCGTTCCTTTTTCTCCCACTCACCATACTAGCAGGTCCGACACTTGGATAGATTTCTATATTATAGACTGTGCACAAAACCTCCTCTCCTCTTCACAACTGCCAGTATCCTTTTTGTCATCTCACGATCTGATACAAATAACATATAATATCCAAACTCCTCCTATTCAGCCTCGAACTATCACCTTCCGCCATCTAGATTCCCTTACACGAGAACAAATATTACCTGACCTGGAAATCCTAGATTGGAATAAAATATATTCTTGCACTTCTATCGACTCTATGGTCGATATTCTTACTACCAATATCCTCAATACCCATGCCCCTCTCAAAACCTCTACATTTCGTCACCGGCCTGCTCCTTGGATGTGTCAGGAAATTAAAGACCTGCAGAAGAGGCGCGACGCTGCTCGTAGACGCTTCAGACGTACTAGGTTTGCAGATGACTACCAAGCGTTCAGGGTGCTTCGCAACTTGACACAAACAAGGATCCGGCGTGCGAAGTCCCTCTACTTCCACGAAGCCCTTTCCTCAACTCCTGACATAAAATCAAAATGGCGACTGCTTCGTAAACTCTCCCTTTGTGATCCTTCCCGATCCCCTACTCCAGCCTTTCCAATATCCCCTGATGATCTAAACTCGCATTTTATATCTGTTGCTAATAGCTCTCCTTTATCCTCCTGTTCCGACTTCCCAATAGAGATACCATTTAACGACAATAACTTTTATTTTTCCGACATTTCCCCTACAGACCTTTTAACCGCTGTAATGAAATCCCACACCAATTCCATAGGACCGGACGGCATCCCTGTCAAACTAATAAAATTATGTCTTCCTGAAATCCTCCCAGTCCTTCTTTTCATCTACAATTTCTCCCTTCAGAATTCAGTATTCCCTACATCTTGGAAACAAGCCATTGTCCTTCCTTTAAATAAAAATTCTAATCCGACCTCACCCGAAGATTTCCGCCCAATCTCAATTTTTTCCAACCTCTCGGAACCCCTAGAAAGATTGGTGCAATCCCAAGTCTCCAACTTCTTTGAAAAGTCCAACCAACTTGATCCTCTCCAATCTGGTTTCCGTCCCAGCTACTCCACACAATCCGCCTTAATTAAAATCACCAACGACATTCAAACTGCAATAGATGATAAAAAGTTAACCATCCTTATCCTTCTCGACTTCTCCAAAGCCTTCGATTCCATTAACCATTCCATCCTTTTCAACAAACTGAAATTATTATCCTTCTCCAATAGTTCCATCTCTTGGTTTCAATCTTTCCTCTCACAACGTACCCAAGCAGTCTCCATACCCAATCAACCACTATCTGCCTTCCTTTCTTTATCCTCTGGAGTTGCCCAGGGTTCAAGCATATCTCCTCTCCTTTTCAGCTCCTACATTAACGACCTACCTAAATCAATTCTCCATTGTTCCCATCACCTTTATGCAGACGATTCACAGATCTACCTATCATTTTCCCCTCCTGAGTTACTGGGGGCATTTGCCAAGACTAATGAACAGCTGTGTAAGATTTGTGATCGGGGCCCCAAGATACTCCCATGTTTCTCACCACTATGCTGAGTTAAAGTGGCTTTTCCCCTCCTTCCGAAGACAATATTTCCTAGGCACGTTCCTCTACCAAATCATCAACAGTCATCGTCCTTCTTACGCCTACAATCTTCTCCAGTTCAAATCCTCAGTCCATTCCCTGTCCACAAGATCTCGACCTTCTAATCTTTACATGCCTTCTCACAGATCTGCCTCATTCCAAAATTCCTTTGTTGTTCGCTCTGTCAATTTCTGGAATTCCCTCCCTATCAAAATTCGACATTCCCCATCCATATCCAAATTCAAAATCCTCCTATTCCAATTCCTATCCCAAGAACAGTCAGATAGTTGCTAACCATTCGAGCTGATTTTAATAGAGAATTTGATACATAAAAATTCATTGATTGATTCATTGATACATTTTTATTTTTTAATTCTTTATTATTTTCTTAAAAGTGTATACTAGTGCAAATAGCTTTAAGTGCCTTGTTATAGTATTAATTGTTTTGTATATAGTTTCATTTTTTTTTATATAGAATGTTTACCTTATATTTTTTTACATTATTTCTTTTTTTCGATTGATTTTATTTTGGCCAGATGTGATCTTTTAATTTTGTTCTATTTTGTTATTCTCAAGGGACTGTGTCCCAGAATAAAATTATTTTTCTATCTATCTATCTATCAAAAATTTTGGAACAAACTTTTCAAGTCTTTCTTTCTTGACAACCCAAATAAGGAGGCCGACAGTGTTGTATAAGTATGATGCTTTTTTTTGTGTGTGTGTTTTTCTACTGTATGCACCACGTCCTCATTTCATAGAGACCTATTGTGTGTCGTGTCCTAAAGCTCTATTAAAACAGGCCAGATGCCTTCACATCACATCACTTCCAAAGTGAAAGCATTGCAGTCTAGCCAAATCATCACATCTGCAAGTAATGTGATAGACTGTTTCGTCCTCCTAGCCATACGGCCTGCAGGTGGGAGTCTAACTTAAGGCCAAATTAAAGGGGTACTTATTGAGTCAACAGTGACCTGTATACAATCCTGTCACACACCTAATAGGGCTCTTGTCCATTAGAAGATACACGGTGGGCCAGACTCCATTACCGTGCACCCCCCCCCCCCCACATCCCTATAAATTGCATATCGTTGTGTTCCTTGTAACTATTTATTAAAAAAAAGCCAATGTTCCCACAAAAAAAAGGTGAACGCACTGCCCCAAAATGGCGTCCAAAGATGGCGGATTGACGACTTTGACTTTAGTTAGTTTTTTGGTCACTGAGAATCAGCATTTGGCTTAATTTCCTCATAGTTGGTCTTTTATTAAAGCTGAATAGTTATAGAATAATAAAACATGAAGAAATATTAAAAAATAAATGGCTTAGGCTATGAAAAACACCTGTAAAGTCAATTTTTTTAATAAAAAAATTTTCAAGTTACAAATCAAGCGTCGTTTGTAATTAAACGGCCTACAATAACGCAAAACGTGCTGAAATAAACCATCTGGAGAATATATTTCTCTTTCTAAAACGCTGATTATTTTTTACAAATATTTAAGCAGTTCCGTAAAAAATGCACTTATGCGGCAGAAAAGCGGTACTGGCGTGGGTGCCTACAGGCCTCTACCACACCATTCAGTGCCCATAAATGGCTTAGTTATAGTGATATAATAACATTTTTGGTACATTATATTGGTTTAATTAACGAACAAATATTAATGCAATAATTTAAATGTAAAAAAAAAAAAAAAAAATTTTTTTAAATTTATTATTATTTTTTTTAATTTAACCTCCTTTATTCTGTACGTTGGTCGTTTAAGAAGACCTCAATTGTAAAAATGATATAATTATAATAATAAAACTAATTAAATACTTTGCTAAATATCTTGATTTTTTTTAATTTAAAGTTTGCAATTTAACACTGTGTTTTGTATATTAACTGATTCTTAGAAGTAATTAAAATGTTTATATACTTCCCAGGAAATGAGTCATATTAATAACTTTTTTATAAACTAAAATAATATATACCTAATCTGAACTATATATAATGAATAGCTACCGGGTTGTTTAGTAAAACTCATATATCACTAATTAAAAAATTAATTTTTATTTCCTTTATTTTGTGCAGAAGTTGGGCTATATCATAAATAAATAGGAAATTTTAATACTGAATGAATTATTCTCTATGCACAAAGAAAGATAGAAGGGGTGATGGTATAAGTTCTTCTATAAACCAATTTATTTTCACCATAATAAACCTACATCGTCCACTTAATATCATCCAAACTGCAATTGATCCCGTTTTAGCAGCATCTTGAAATATTCTCTCTACTATACATTCATTTAGCTATATAATGGATACTGGTCCTTTTTATCTATTCCGAGGTTTTAGTACTTCCTTTCTCTTTCCCTTAATGTATTATACACCTTTTTCCTCATTTTGAGATCAAATCCAAACAATCAGTTTTGGTTTATAGAAGAACTTATACCATCACCCCTTCTATCTTTCTTTGTGCATAGAGAATAATTCATTCAGTATTAAAATTTCCTATTTATTTATGATATAGCCCAACTTCTGCACAAAATAAAGGAAATAAAAATTAATTTTTTAATTAGTGATATATGAGTTTTACTAAACAACCCGGTAGCTATTCATTATATATAGTTCAGATTAGGTATATATTATTTTAGTTTATAAAAAAGTTATTAATATGACTCATTTCCTGGGAAGTATATAAACATTTTAATTACTTCTAAGAATCAGTAGATATACAAAACACAGTGTTCAATTGCAAACGTTAAATAAAAAAAAAAATCAAGATATTTAGCAAAGTATTTTTTAATTAATTTTTATTATTATAATTATATCATTTTTACAATTGAGGTCTTCTTAAACGACCAACGTACAGAATAAAGGAGGTTAAATTAAAAAAAATAATAATAAATTTAAAATTTTTTTTTTTTTACATTTAAATTATTGCATTAATATTTGTTCGTTAATTAAACCAATATAATGTACCAAAAATGTTATTATATCACTATAACTAAGCCATTTATGGGCACTGAATGGTGTGGTAGAGGCCTGTAGGCACCCACGCCAGTACCGCTTTTCTGCCGCATAAGTGCATTTTTTACGGAACTGCTTAAATATTTGTAAAAAATAATCAGCGTTTTAGAAAGAGAAATATATTCTCCAGATGGTTTATTTCAGCACGTTTTGCGTTATTGTAGGCCGTTTAATTACAAACGACGCTTGATTTGTAACTTGAAAATTTTTTTATTAAAAAAATTGACTTTACTGGTGTTTTTCATAGCCTAAGCCATTTATTTTTTAATATTTCTTCATGTTTTATTATTCTATAACTATTCAGCTTTAATAAAAGACCAACTATGAGGAAATTAAGCCAAATGCTGATTCTCAGTGACCAAAAAACTAACTAAAGTCAAAGTCGTCAATCCGCCATCTTTGGACGCCTTTTTGGGGCAGTGCGTTCACCTTTTTTTTGTGGGAACATTGGCTTTTTTTTAATAAATAGTTACAAGGAACACAACGATATGCAATTTATAGGGATGTGGGGGGGGGGTGCACGGTAAGGGGGTCTGGCCCACAGACTAAGAAGTGATACACTTCTCTTGTGACAATGTCCAGGTTAATGCCTCTTAAAAAACATTCTTGACCGCAAAGAGGCAAATAAAAATGTGTATTAGTCGTAGTAAGCCAACAATTAAGAACATGAGGTTTTAGACAATCAACATATAGTTGAAATAGTTTTGAAAGAATCTGTGTTTATCTAAGAGAGTGAAGTTCAAGGTATAAGATATTTTCCATGCTTTTTGGAAATTTGCTTATTTTATTATTATTTTTTTTAGGTATTTAGCCAAGGAGGTCAAGGCTTTTTGTTTATTCGCGACTCATTTCCATGAGTTGACTCGACTGTCTGACGAAATTTCAACATTAAAGAATATTCATGTGACAGCAGTTCCTTGTGAGACAGGCTTGACACTGTTATATCAAGTTAAGCCAGGTGCTTGCGATCAGAGTTTTGGCATTCATGTGGCCGTAATGGCTCGTTTCCCTGAACATGTAGTAGAGGTAGGTAATCGATGGCTTGTTTAGTCTTATCTTACTTTTGATTAGCCATGTACATCTTTATTTAACTGCTTTACAAAAATGAATAATAAAAAAAATGGAAATATTAAAGTTAGCTATAACTTGTTCAATAATTTATCAATTACTTTTAAAAGTTTCGTTGCCACTGAAATTTTTATTTTTGAGAGTTTTTCAGTTCTTGTGGAACTAGAACTTTTTCCCTAGAATCTTTTCAAGTGAAGGATTTACAGAACTTTTATTTTTAGAAAACTTTTTTTCATAACTACTCAAGAATCATGTGTAATTCATTTCACTTTTTTTTTTCATTTTACATAACTTTTTTTAAGAACAGAATAAGTAGAAGTTCATCTTTTAACATAAACCTGGAACTTTATTGCAAAAAGTTCCTTAGAACATTTATTTTTAAAACTTTTCCTTAAAATTTTAACTGAAACTGTTAAAGTGGAATTTTTCTTCTATAAAGTTTCACAGGAACTGTTAAAATGGAACTTTTTAAAAAAGTTTCAACTCCTGCTTTTAAGTATGTAAGGTTGTAATTTATTAAAAAATATATATATATGGCATGCTTAAAATGGAATGTAGGAAAGAGGAATATCAATATATATATTGATATTCCTCTTTCCTACATTCCATTTTAAATTATTACTAATACAATGCTTGAACATATGTTGATAGACTATACAAGTGTATATATAACTATAACTAATATATAAATTTTATCTGCAGCAAAATTTTGTTTTCACAATATTAAAATATATAATGCTATTGGGGAAAAAATGCATTTTAAATTATCCTATTTAAAAATAATTCATTTTACAATATATATATATATATATATATATATATATATTATATATATATATATATATATATATATATATATATATATATATATATATATATATATATATTGATGCTTTTAGGAAGCTAAAAGAAAGCTCTCTGAGTTAGAAGACTATCAAAGCATCATTACTGCTGAAAACGATGTCAAGAAAAGAAAAATTATTAAGGTAAATGATACAATTTGTAGTACATTTAGATAGCAATGCTAGGGTACCAAGTTTTATTTTGGCGATTGTCTATATTTAATAGTAATAATTATTGGATTATTTCTGTATCCTAAGATGAATGAAAAACTAATACACCATCAGTGTAGGTGGTTGTGATCAGATTAGTGTTCTGAAAGCCCGTTAAGAGAAAGAACATGCTCTTTCTTTACCTACTCTCTTCTCTTAAATTTTGACCCCTTTCTTATCTCAATACTAGTATCATAGGATTTCACTGAAGAATCATAACAATTGGTGAGCTAGGATTTATGTCTACAGTCCTTAATTTCAATTTTTAGTTTTAATTTTGAATATTGAATCTAAGATAGTCTGATAATTGTTATATGAACACACCTTGGTAGTCCTAACTACATTTTTGCTCTTACGGTGCCTCTGGAGTTCACCTGAGTTTGAAGGTAGATTGATAAATTCTTCAATTTTCAATGTCATGTATTTATTTAGTCTTAGTTTCATTCATGAATTCCCTTCTTGGATCTCTGTTTATAGATCAAGAAAGCATCCCTCATCTCTCCAAAAGTCCTCTCAATCAAATCTATTCCGTCATCTGCAAAGACAAGTTGATAACTGATTTGTTAATCACTGTTTCTTTGACTTAGACGTTGAATCTCCACACTGCAAGACCCAGGCTAAAGTAAAAAAGGAAGCATGCCACGCAGTCTACTTGTTTGAACTTGTACACAAACATTCTTGCTGCTTTATTGTTGTATGGACCAGGAGAATTAGTTTAGTGGAATCTCTAACTCTAGCATTCCCTTGTAGAGCTCATCTCTTGCAATGTGGTCAAAGATGGCCTTGAAATCTGTATATAAATGTGATGGCTGCTGATTCTGAATTCCCTTATCCTCTCTATTATTCTTGAAGAACAATCTAAAGTTATTTTTGTGAACAAATTGGGTGATGCCTTTGATGTAGTAATGTATTGGCAGACCTAGATTGTGCTAGGTTGACTGTGATAGATGGTGCGCCTTAAGAATCCGGACTGTAGAGTGAGGGTAGCAGTACAGCAGAACTATGTCTGGCATTAGATGTTTCACACTTTTGGAGTATACTGTCAATAAGAAGTAAGTAGCAAGAACTCCCACTTCATTCCTTGGCTGTTCCTTTCCAAGGTCAATTGTGGACTTCCTTTTGGTGATGTTTTCTATTAAGGTGATCATACATTGGCCTCTATTATTTCATTACATATAAAATACAAGTTGACAAATGGAAGTTCTTGCTCCTCCTCAATATTATCATTCTAATAATTGATGAAGTGATGCTAAACAACATTAACAGTATTTTTTTTTTTTTTTTCATACTAAACCTCATAAATATTTATGAAACTATTTATCTATAACTGTTCTTACGGTATATTGTTTTAGGAAGGGGAAGAAAAAATGAAAGACATTTTGGAGAGCTGTAAGCAGCTACCTGTAGACAACTTATCACAAGAAGAACTGATGGCTGAAATTGAAAAAATGAGAGCAAAAGTTATGGAGGAAGACAATCC
This sequence comes from Nezara viridula, assembly GCA_928085145.1. Taxonomy (NCBI): domain Eukaryota; kingdom Metazoa; phylum Arthropoda; class Insecta; order Hemiptera; family Pentatomidae; genus Nezara; species Nezara viridula. The sequence continues at coordinate 148,778,173 of OV725077.1, read as the reverse complement.
TTATTTAAATTTATTGATCAATAAATCTGTTCCCGTTTTTGTTTAAGGCATTACTAATTGTTATTGTATATAGATTTTTAATAATTGTTACATCCATTAAAGTTCCTACTTATATAAAATATCTTTTTCTTCCTAACCTTTACTTATAAGTAACATTGTTTACTTTAATATTTATGGAAAGATATAAAAGAATTACAATTTGAAAATATCCTAATCATGTCAAGTATAGTTTAATATTTCTTAAAGGAAAATAAGTGGTTTGTAAAGATTAGGTTCCGAGCAATAATCTAATAATAATTTCTTAATCGAGTACAACTTATTGACTACAAAATAATATAGAGTGGTCGTCAGGAGGTTGATTGATGGGAGCGGAGGATTAATGCCAGAGCCCCGGGCATTGCTACACGAATTCTGTAATTATTTTTATCTAATCAATGATCTGGATTGCCAGGCAATGCGACATGTTGTGCCCATGCATTTATTAGCCCGCTTGGCCACCCCGCTCCTTCTACTTAGTACATGCTTTTTTTTGTTCTCTTCCTCACCTACATGGGATTTTCCTGAGCCAGGGATTAATGCCAGAGTTAAAGGTTCCCCCGGCACCGAGACAAGATATATGAAATATATAGGTAGAAATACAGTAATGAAAGTATTGCCATCGTAAAAATTTTGGAATTTGAGTTTTCATTGGATGTACACATTTTGAGATCCCATGAGTCTAAATAACCAAATCTCACAAAATGGTCTATTTGTGAATAGCCTAGCTCAGAAATGAAAGAAATTGGATAGTTAAGGTTTGAATATGGCTGGGATGTTACATCTCTTGTTAAAACCAGAAGTGGCACTTAATATCATCAATTTTTACAATTTTCTCAAAAAATTGCTTCTATGATTTTGATTGAACTCGTTATGCTAATGTACCATTAAGGTTTTTTTTTTAAAATATAAGATAGGTTTTATCTTCATTGATGTTCTCCAACAGAGCGTAAATTTCGATTTTTCAAAATTTCTTCATCTACAGTGCCTTCAATTTTGTTTGTTTTAAAAAATTAACTATTTCACACTGTAGATAATGAATAAAAATGATTGAATATAAACAGTGAAAAAAATTGGTCATGAACTAAAGGAGAATATGAGATGGGATTGAGAATTGAGACTCTTGCTAGCTCAGGGCAATAGGATAATGAGGAGTTTAGAACTGCTGAAGAAACCTGAGCAAGCTCTCAAGCTTAGTGAACGAGCGGGTTCCGATTATATTATTTACTTATGCTTGTACGATTTTCATAAATGCTAGTGCTGGTATTATTTAACTGTATAGATTACGGAAATATAAAAATTAAAATTTGTATATATATATATATATATATATATATATATATATATATATATATATATATAAAACAATGATTAAACAAAAAAAATATCCACAATGAAATATAAATAAATATCAGACCTTACTGACACTTATTGGATTGAAAAAAAAATTCGTGGCACTTACTTATTTATTATAATTAAGTAAGTAATTAAAATATAGTCATAAAAGAAAATTTTTAATGACTAAAAACGCTTAAATTTAATAGACTAGACAAGAAAAACATAGTAATTAATTGTTTTAAATAATATGTTGTACCATTTTTACATTCAGTTCCTCCCAGCTAAATATTTTAATAGTAATATTATTTTATTAAATGGGTGCTAATGACTTAGATGTTATAAGCCAAAATTATGAAAAGACCTATTTTTACTCAAAGTAGGGTGATAAATGAAAGTTGTGTGATGCACACACTAACCTGATTTTTTATTATAATAATGTGATTCTGTACTTATGTGTATATATTTTTAAATGCTTTTGTTTTTTCATTCATCTAATTACCTGATAAATTATTATATAAAGGTTAAAGATATTTTTTAAATTCGGATGAAAGTAGTTCTGTCTTGTAACGGATTAACCAGGAAAGGATAAAAGACTGAGGAACTATAACATATTGATGGTTTGACATTTATTATAATCTGATTCTTGTTTGTCCTCCCTGGTACTGAAAATAAATGTATATTCAAAATAAATTTTATTTAATTTTAAATGTTACAATAATTTAAATTGACAATAAATTTTAAGTAAAAATTATAACTTTGCTACCAAACAAGATAAAAATTAAACATTCATTTAAATATAAAAGATCTAAACAGTGGTAACTGGTTTGCATAAATTATATAACATATAAATCTAAATAACATAATCAACTATTAAAATAAATGTAATTTGTTACATTTCACATCTTTAAAACATGGCAAAATATTTATTAATTACTATTAGCACCTTCTCATTTGCTTAGTAATATTTTAATTATTTATAAAAAAATATTACAATGTGAATTCTATGTATATTTATTTTTAAACAAAGTAGAAGCAAATTTTTAGCAAGAGTTGATGGACAGTTAAAAGCAAGTCCTTTTTGTTTGAGAAAAGAACAATGAGAAGGGGTGGGCAAATGTCAGTACTTCACACTACTTCTTAATGGGTTCATGACCCATAATAAAACTTATGATAATTCAAAATCCAATATTAGCAAAATTCTAAAAATGAAATAAGACCAATAAAAAAAATTTGCAAGAAGTTCCAAATCCTCTTTATAAAACTCACTTAAAATTTAAAAAGATAATAAATGTGATAAGTAATATGCGAAATGACATTACAATTCCAAGATGTAATTATTGTTACATATAGTCAATGAGAAATGATTCAGCATCAGCAATAATAGAAATACCCTTATCTTTGGATCTAGGATCTATACAAAGAAGGAAACCAACAAGTGAGGAAAATAACTAAATTTAAATATACTTTCCATAGGAAAAATATATGAAATAAAACTTATGATAACTTAATAGCCAAGCGTTAACGTGATTGCTTGTAATAAGTAGAAACTTCCAGATAAACTATTAAGATGTATAATTACCATGCTATGTAGTCTGTTCTAACTAACCCTTTTGGCCAAAAAAGAATCATTTACTTGATAAAATTTGGAGGATTAATAGGGCATATATGTTTTAAATATGCAATCATAGTTATCTTGCATATAACAGAAATGAATTTATGAAAATACCAATTAATTATATTATTGTCATTGGCCATATTTTTTATTTGGGAAAATTATTATGACCTGAGTCATAATAATCCGAATGTGACAATCATACTTCCTTTAAGGATAAAATAAACAATGATTGCATAACACGTTTATGATCATGGATTTATAAGAAAAAATTACCCACCCCTGAAATATGAGCTAGTCTATTCTATTCCTAATCACTTGTTTCATCAACTTTGTTTTTATTATTGTATATAAAGTACAATAAAATAAAATATTTAAACTAATTTCCTACTTATTTATATTGACAATAAATTAGTATGTATATATTACATATATAAAGTCAAAAAATATTGAAGGCTTATTTTCTAATTATAATATATACATTTTTTTTTTTTACTACAATTAGGAATATCTTATGGCAGGAACAAATATTCTTTAGTTTAGAAAAACAACCTATTTGCTACCCTTCTTATGTTTTAATTTAAAATTATACAATGTTATAGCACCTAGGTCGAGATTCAAAATAGATCTACTATTTATTTTATACAAAATCATCAATTTGAATGTTTTTGGATAAGCAGTTTATTTCCTCTGTCATTTCAGAAATAGATATGCTTTTATTGCTGGCATAGAAAGTTTATTGTGTAAGGTTAATGAGAATACTAAACCATTAAATACCTACTAAAATTGTCTCAACTCATGTATGGCTCTTCACATTGCCTGACGAACATTTTCTTTGTTCTAGTAATATTTTATACAGTATCAATACTGCATGCAAACTATTCTCATTAAGATCTTTCTTCTTTTACTTTGATAGTCATGAATTAATTTAATCAGAAAGTAAAGACTACATTTTCTGCCATATGTGTTCAAGATCAATAAACATAAAAACCTTGTTTAATACTAATCCTTCTCTGGATCACATATAACATGCAAGCTTTATTTCAAGCACTTTAGAGCTCAAAGCCAGATGACATTTGAAAAATCACTTAAAGTGAGGTGCAAGAAAATAAATTATACCGTTACTTAACAATATTAAAAAAAAAAGAAAAAAAAAAAGAATAAGAATATAATACCAGGCAAGACATTTTATTTATGATAGTGAGAATACTAAAAGTATAGAAGAGATGGTCTCACAAGTTTAGATATGAATATTTATTTTCAAGACCACCAATATACATTTGCCAACTTGAAGTTTTGGTCGAAAAAATCCACATTATACCTACTACTTGGATGATAAAACAGATAAGTCTTTAATCATATACACAACTATGGTTAAGTTGGTGACAGTCTGAAGATACAGAGACAATATTTCAGTTTGAAAATTCCTTATAAAATGTAACAAAAAGTTTCATTTACTAACAGATTAATGAAACCCAAACAATATAGTTAAACAAGCAGATATAATAAAACAGAAAGAAAAAAAGATGAATGAACTTTCATTGAGCACTTCTAAGGACGGACTTATAACTCAGAACATTTATGGTAGGAATTGAAGAGAATTAATTACCACAAGCTGCTATCTGAGAATCAAGCATTCAATTTCATTAAATACTGTTTCTGACACTACTACAAATTTAACTGAAAAGTTGTTACAAAGGTACGTTTCATATAGTGAAAAAAAATTGTTTTTCACTGCCTTATTCAATCTCCACCTCTTTAAAAAAGTAATTTAACTTATATCAGGTACTCATTTTAGGGCTGAGTGGTTCTAGAAAATCTATCTGGCTCGAATGAGACCGAATCTGAAATACCACAACAAAGACCAACCACTATGTAAAGTCTATAAAAACAGTGATTGAGGTGAATCAACTATGATTGTATGACCACGTCATCAGGATGAATGAAAATAAAATAGTCAGAGCAGAATAAGAGACACAGTTGGAAGGTGGTAGACCAAAAGGAAGATAGGTATATAAGAAGAATTCGCAAGCAGGGAGATGGATTATAGAAAAGAATTGGCAGTAGAGAGGGATTTATGGCCAAGGCTCAGCAAGGGAACCCTAAGAATGCAATAGTGGTAAGCAATAGCTCAACGAAGAAGAAGGTTCTAGAAAGAATCTATCCACTTGATAGCATCTGTTTAAAAAAGTCACCTTCAAAATAAGAAAATAAATGATTAGTATTATAATATCTCAAACAGCAGACAATTTTTCAGAAGGATAGGATTAAGAAAGAAACTAGAAATGTGGCATAAAGTTATCAAGCAAAACAGATTGTTTCAAAGTTTTTTAAAATTATTTATTAAAATGTTTAGTAAAAGATCTCTCCTACATTCCACTCTAAATAAACAAGAAATTGAAGTGTGATTAATTACTCTTGCAGAAATAGACAAAACTGAAAAAGTTTCTTGATCATTGTAAAAACCCAAGGTTTCCTTTTGTGATTCAGGACAAATAGGAATTTTATCTCATATATCCAATTTAACAATAAACCTCCAGAGGCTGAGCTGAACAGATTTTAACTTTTAATTAACCCAATTTTTATTTTTTAAGCAATAAAAAAATAAGTTGGAAATTTAACCTGAAAATTCCACTTTTTAGTTTTTTAAATTCTAAAAAACCATACAAGTATGGAAAATTTTATTTTAAAATGTTTAAGTCAAAAATATTATATAGTACAAGGAGTACTAAATGACATGATCATTTAGAAAAAGAAGTATCTCAAGAGATAAACTTTACTTAGGAATAAATTCAAAGGAGTAGCATGGTACTTGTCTCTTAACTCCCAGGCTTGGAGTCCATTATAAGAGCTGTTGATCAACCCACAAGCTGTTGATGGGTTCAGGCCCAAGTATATAGAATATTTTGATAAAAAAAAAATATTTTTATTAAAATTCATTTCAAAATAAATAAATAAAGTAATTATGATACTCATGTGACTCAATTCAGAACCAACCAGAGCAAACACTAATTGTTTATTCTGTTTAGCTCAGGTTAATGTAAAAAAAAAAAATCTTTTAACTAACAAACATACTTTTAACAAGCTGATATTTACCAAATTAAATATCGAAATATATTTGGTAAATAATACTAAAGCAACACAAAAAAGTTTTTTTTTTATTATTATCTTTTTACTTCCTCATCTTAAGAAAACATTTATTTTGTTTGTTAATGTTATTTATTAATTGAATAAAAACTAGCCTCTGGATAATAACCAAATAAAATTAAACTATACCTTGTAATAAAAATTAAACAGAAAAGGTACTTGTAGATGTTGCGCTTATATTTTACTATTCATAAACAAAATACGTTTGAAGTGCACTACACTTTGAATAATTCATCATTGGTCACGGTTGGTTGTTTGAAACATAAGAGTAAAATAAAAATAAAAAACAGAAAATCTTATAGGTTAAGTTAAATACAAATATAAAATCACGATTATGCCATCGTAGCGAATGAACTAATAAAATCAATTAAAAAGGAGATACACCGATGTCATAATCTCTTATCATCATGAGGGATAAAGGACAAGTTTTGTAAACATAGTGATTGGCCTGAAGAGAAAGGCACTGCTTGATCGCTTCTTGGCATTCACTGTACTCCTTCCAAGGCCTAGCTATGCTCGCCTGTAATAGTTTGAGGTGAGAGTAGAGGAACACCAACCATTCAGCTAGCTTCTCCGTATCATGGCTGGAAATGATGTTATACAATATATTCCTAAACTTCTTGGAGGACTCCTCGAGGCTAGCTACATCAACCCTGAAAACATACATACTTCATTCAAAACAAATTTCAATTACAATATCATATCACTAGTAGGCCCATGTGAAAAGTCCGCACAACATATTGTCAAGTGATCAAATGCCAAATTAATAAGAAAATAAAATAATGCAAGGTATCATAAGATAAAGAAATCAATTATTACTTTATCGATAAATATAATAGACAAAGGAAATAAAAATGAATTTAAAACTTCATTAATGTTTGGAACCAAGAATGTTAACAAATTTCATTAAGCTGTATCTGTATCTTTCCTAAAAATTGTCCGATTTCAATGATTTTTTTTCCTTTTATAGGGAATTTAGTAATCATTTATATAGTCATGGGCATAACCAAGGAAAAAGTGTGTAATTTTTTAATTATTCGCAAATAAATTTTATTTTCTTCCATAACTTGTTTGCCAGAATTTTCGGGGTGATTGGACTATTTTGCCTGCCTGAAGGAGAAAGAAGTCTTCAAAATTGGTGGCTCGATCTTGGGATTTGGTGAAGAATTAACGATGTGGCTTGCCGATTAAAAACAGCATCGATAAATGATATAAACTCCTCTCTTGATCATAGGGGCCTCAAGTCGACAAAATGAGACATGTATTCAATGACAGTACTACAATTAATGTAAGGTTGTGTGGATGCAAACCCTATGCTTTGCGTTATTTCGAAGATAGTACATTTTTGGGATTAAAAAACGCAGAGCCCAATAGTTCCGAGGGAACTATCTGGGCTTGCTGCACACATCAAAATCTTCAAACCCCAATTTGTCCCGTATCGATCTACAGACTTACCACTATTCCAGTATTGAAGCCTAGAAAAATTTTATCTACTTAAATTTTATCGAATTTATTTATTTTAGAAATAAAAACAAAAGTGGAGAATATGATTCGCTAAATCTCCATGAAATTCTGAATCCAACAGTACCCCATTTGTGGTATTTGAGCATGACAGGAGCTTATATTTGGTACAAAACCGATTTCGAGCCTTACTGTAATAATATATGTGGGGATTACATAAGCCATTATCAGGTTTAGTGAACTTAAAGTTTTTCTGATCTATGCTTCTTTTTCGATGTTCAGAGTAGACTGCTAAAGGTAGTACATGAAGGATAAAACCTTATTTATTAGGGAAATACAAGCCTCTCAACAGGGAAAAAATAAATAAAAAATCAAACTGATGTGGTAAGTGGAGTTTTTGTAGTATCACAATCTGCTGCTAGGAATGTTTAGAGCTATCATTCTTAAAAAATTCAAATAAGAATCTTTTTAATCTCTTTAGATTAAAATAAAAATTGCATAGTCCATATTTAATAGATAAAAACTAGACAAATATCAACAAAAAAGACTAATGTTCAAAATTTTCAAATTGGAATGAACTACATGAAAAAATCGGTACATTCATTGAGAGGCTGCTGTCTATACCAAAGGTGGGGTACCGCGGCTCCAGAGGCCACTTGTGGCCTGTGTGACATAGTTACGGCCACCAAACGTTTTTGCGCGATATTAATTAATCTAGTGCTAGAATTAATTAATATTTAATTATTTGAGTAACGACAATTTGGGAATTAATAGAATTAAATTGAATGCATGAATGTGGGTATGTGTATTTAGAGATAAATAAAAATAGCAACGGTAAAATATAAAGCATTATACCGGCTTCCATTAGCACCACTGCCTAACCTTACTGATGATAAACTGTTCCCCACCTGTGGTTTACACTGCCCAGGTATTTCAACCGCCATCTTGAAAGGAAAGTACTTTTCGGTGCATTATGAAATATAAATTTAAAGGGCTTCAAGGAGAAGATTTCAGTCAAGTTTTTGAGGGTGGTTAGCTCTTTTTTTTCTTGATCGATTTCAAAGGTTGATTATTAAGAATAATAAACCAATAATATTTAAAAACCATGATATCTTCACTAATAGTACTCTTTGAAAAAAAATTTTTTCTTTTTTTTTAGGAAATTTAAATACCTTTAAAAAATCTGGAGAAAAAAATTTAAAATTTCTGAGTTATTCGAAAATCTAATTTTACCATCCCTTTTAACTTTTTTCCAGCTTCTTTTCGATGAAGTATGTTATATAGATAACTTTAAAGGGCTTTGAAGGAAGAGACTTTAGTCATGTTTCATTAGTTTAGGTGCTAAAGTTTATAGCGACACAGGTTTTTCAGCTGCCATCATGAAAGGAAAGGGCAGATGGCAATGCCGAATTCCCAAATTATCTTGGGTGCCTTTGACATTGATACGATATCAATCTCAAAACAATCGGTCCTCTAGTCTCGGAGAAGAGCCACAGACAGCATACAGATTTTTTTTTTATTCAATTTTCTGATTATAGATATCTTGAAACATACAACCTCAAATTTTGAGGGGAGTTAACATTTTTCTTGGTTAATTACAGAGGTTGATTATTGAAAATCATAAACCAAAGTCATTGTAAGGTAGCCGTCTCTAACCTATGCTTGTGGATTAAATTGTGCCCACCATACCCAACCAGTAATACTGTTCAGCATAGCTGTTCAACAAGTTGTAAATAATTTTTGTTTTAAAAAAATATCAAATAAGTAATTATTTAGAAATATAATCATGGTTATTTGAAAATAGTCATTTATTGATAATATAGCATTTTAACAATAATTTCCATTCAATCTTCATCATTCATTTTCTCTTGAAGAATGAAAACTAAATTACAAAGTTGGTAATTTTGGTATCTAAGTAATAGTTATGTGTTCTTATGACACTTCAAATGATCTTATAACCTTATTCTCTCAATTATGAAAAAGTGATCAATAAAATACATTGTAACCAAAGGTGGTACACTAATGAGGAGGAATCGGGAGTTGTTAATATGATTCATTACAAAAAAATGTTTAAGTGTTGGTATTCATATAAAGACAACAAATACATTGTGTGTGTGGTTGTGAACTTACAGATCACGAATAATTGGATTCCTATCTGGCAAATTCCCATAAAGAGGCCAATTTTCGGTGCAAGCAATGCATTGGCAAGTGAAGAGGTACTGAGATCTTAAATGTGAATGTCGTTCCTCCTTCGAATGAGTAGCATGGTGGAATCCATAATTATCAAATATCTGAAAACAATTTCAAGTGAGCGACATTATTTGCAAAGCACAGAAAATTAATTTAAAAGTAGGTGTAAAAGTATTTACTTGTTGTTTATTGATACCTTTATGAAAAATAACTAAATATAAATAAATTAAGTCTAAGCTCAGTAATCTGAATTCATTTTGGTGCAGGGAGGTGTTGGGACAATAGAAAAGTTCAGTTTATAGAGGATATTCAGGTACATACAATAAAATATTAAAACTCAGCATATACATACATTTTAATCACATAGATTCACATGTTTATATTCACTTGAAAACATGAACTGGCACAGCTCCTAGCAGGAAGAGTATCTCTCAACTTCCTCTTTCAGGAATACACATTCAGGCACCAGATGGGATGGGAATGGTAGGCAGATTAACTGAAGTATCTCCATTTGAGAATCAATGAAGATCTCCACAAATGGAAAAAGATCCTATGAGAATCAACTCTTGACTAATGGAAGTGGTAGTGGCTGAAGATCCCAAGATACTACACTACACTGAGGAAATATCTTCCCACTACTAGTTCCTGGTTAATATGGGTTATATCTGATACCAAAATGTGAACACAGAATCACAGCTACACACTGTGCATAGGGACTTCCAAGGAAAGCTCGCTTAACATGAAAATAACAGCGATACCCAATGCCCTAGTTGTAGAATACTTCCACACTTCAAGGAATTTGTGTGCAGATGGAAGACAATTACAGACCCAACCCACCTATTCTTGATAAGAAAGAGAGCCAGATAGGAGAGGCACATTATAAGATGGTCGGTGGTCTAACCTAAAGGCCTTTTTACACAACCAAGTTTCTCAACCAAAACTTTGTCCTAGAAATTGTAGTTAAGTACATACTTCCTGCCAGTTTGGATTACTGAGATTCCACTATTCAGATGATAGAACAAAGGGATGATTCAATTTAAGATAAAATATTATCTAATATTATTGAAGTGGGTTACTTTTCAGCAGCTTTTGAACTTTTTAGGATTATCTGTATTTTTTACTCATTTATTGGAGTCAGAAAAGTCAGACATTTTCTGTCCTTAGAGTATAAATGATAAAAATGGCTCCTCCTCATTTACTTTGTATTGATATTTAATTTTTTTTTTTTTAAGTGAAGCTAAGTTAATGTGTCAGTCGAGAAACTTTTTAAAATTCATTAAATATTAGTTGAGAATTATCTTCTTTTTTTTTTTTTTCAAAATTGGTAAACATTTAAACATTGTGTCCGTATGTAAGAAATGTTGATTCAATAAAAGTTCTGACCAAAATTAATGAAAACTAAAGTAATAGAATAAATGTTAATTGGCTTCTCCTCAAATAAGGAAGATTATTTCCACAACAGCTCTTGAAAAAGTAAATAATTCTTGACCTTATAGGACGATTGGTTGACAATGTGGCCAACACAGTGCTGAAAATAAAATGCGTGATTTAGTTATGTAACTAATTTCAGGTTAATATTCGAGCAGAATGGACATTGGAGACACTTACCAAACTACAACTCTCCCTCTCAATAAAGCCTGTCATTTAACATTAAGAAAAATATGCACTCAGTCAGTGTTTGAAATACAGTCGATTAGCAAAACAACTCAAAGAAAATTACAATCCTAAAATGGATAGTAAATTTCAGTTATGCGTCCATGTATGGAGTCCCTTCTTTCAGTAATAAGTTTATTAAATAAATACCAGTCATAGTCAAATACAAGAAACTGAGTAATAAAAAATAATTAATATTAATTTTATCTACACAAGTTTTTTACTATGTTCATGCAAAAACAATACTTTATGTATTTGGCAAGTAATTTATTTTTGGTAAAGAAGAAAATCATGCATTATTTTAGTAAGGATATAAAGCGAAATAGGAATAGTATTCAATACAGTCAAACAATTGGTAATACCCAAAGCCTCAACAAGCTAAAATGTTTGCTTAAAAAAACATGAGAAAGCATTTAAAATATTTCTTTGTTTTACTTATCTCACCTGTTCACCTTTTTTAATAACTTGAATCGCTCTGAGAACAACTGTCGATCCAAAGTAACTATGCCTGACAACATTGGGGTCGCATGAATGGTTGATGAGACTTAACAAGGAATAAGCAGCACTCCCTATTTCAGAACTCTCAGTTTTAGTTTCATTTCCAGGTATAACACGCATTTCAGAGATTTCGTGCGCATTACTAGCCATACTTTGGAGATACTTCAAAATCAATCCACCAGTAAAAACTTTATCCCAACGTAAATCTGCAACGTCTTCCAGTTCTTGGAATTTTCTTAAGGTAGAAACCTTATCTATCAAACCTTTTTGGAAAAAATTTGTATTTACGTCCAGAATATGTAAAATGCAAGCAGCAAATATTGATCTACCAAAGAGATAACTGATGTTTCTTAAATCAGTATTGCCTTCCAAATTATGAATGGATTTGTAGTTATCAGAAATATAAACACTGTCATTAAAACCCTTTCGACTAGGTTTATCAAACGACTCTATTTCACTAAGTGATGTGGCCAGCTGAATGAGTTTGCTTCCTTTCTCTGTTGCTTTTATTAAAACTCTTAAGGCAAGTAGTTCAAGTTTATCACATCCCAACATTAACAAGGATGGTAATATATTGCATTCAATACTGTGACTCTCTTCCCAACAGTCATTTCGACACTTTTCATCACAAAAAAAAACCTGTAATTGTCAAAATTTGTTCACTGGAAATTTAAAAAATATGTACATTTGAAAAAAAAAAAATTACTTCCTTTAAAAAATCAGATTTCGTTTAAATTCTTTCCATTGACTATTAATAGTAATCACACTAAGCAAATGAGATTTTGAATAATCTAAAAAACTGTATTTATTAAGTTTAAAGCAAACTAGTTCTAATTTTGAATTGATAGGAATAAACATAACAGGCAAATGTTAAGTTAGGTAATCAACCAGATTGCTTAGTGAATTTGGATTAAAAATATATAAAGGCAATTGTTAAACCTAAATTACTCAGGAAATTTCTACTAATTTATTAATTGAGTTAAAGTTCACTTCTAATTAAAAAAAATAAAGTAATTATTTCTGTTAAACAAATACTGTAGATATATATAGAGGAAAAATATTTAAAAATTTAATAAAAGAAAAAAATTAAAGAAACTTGAAGGGTCCAGCAGATCATCTCAAAGATTTATTTGGAGGGTACAATAGTGATGGTTTGGTAAATAAGTCAAATTAAAAAGATAAAGCAAGAATTGAGATATTAGATACTAAATAATAACATGAATAATTATAGGAATACCCAATATTACATTATGAATCATTAAATGAATACCAATACCACTAAAACCCATAAAGATTCTTGGGTTCAGCACTATATAAGGGAGAACTGTTTCGAGATTAATGGTTGAGCAAGATCATACTCAAACACCTGTTTTCCTCTCTCTAAATCAATTAATTAAGAGTATAATTTTTTTTTTTTGTTCTCTCCTTCCTCGCCTTTTGAGTTATATGGTATGTTCCCGAGATAGGGGGTGAGGGCGAGGGAATAAAGCAAGAGTTAAAAACGCTCTCCTCCCCCTCTCCCCGGACATGAACTCGTAATTATTTCTGATCCGGAATGCCAGGCAACACACCTAATGTGTATGCTGTACACACGCAGTCCACTTGGCCACCCTGCCCTAAATTAAGAGTAACCACTTTATAGTGGCTGTGTGCCCCAGGAGAGTTCCTGACCCCAGGGTCAATAGGAGCATAGGGTCTCATTTACTGAGTTATCTCATTTCCCAATTTAATGAATAACATTAGAATTTTTAGGAAACTATTTTTAATAATGGAGTATTTTCTGTTTTTGGTTAATGATTACTCTTTTCTAAGAATATATGACAAGAGAGTTCTCTGGACACTTCAACTTTGATTATTTTTTAAATAGACATCTAAGAAATTAAAAAAATCTTTAGGAATATTGAAGATCTTACCAATGTACACTGGAAACAAGGTAACAAAGAATGACATCTTTTATGACAGTAGAAACAAAAAAAGAAATAACTACTAGGTAAAGATATTGATGAATAAGGTTTTTCCACAGCAAGTACATCACCTGAAATAACCAAATTAACTTTGGTCTTAAACCAAGGCAAATATATTTGATATAATTTATATTTTTAAATAAAGTTTATACCACTTATATTAGAAATATGTTGGCAGAATGAGTAATTAATTACGTTACCTGGATTAATATCAACTTTTGCAACAATATGCCGGCCCATATAAGAAGAGTACTCAACTTCGATTGCATTAGATCCACTTTGCAAATAAGGGTTAGGACCATGAGTCAACTGTGGTAAGACTGTAGTTGGAACATCAACAGTTTTAAAACAACCACCAGAAGATTGTTGAAGAAGAGATGTCAATTGAGCTTTTGCAACATTGCGTTTATCCTCATCAAGTTTACTTTTCGTAAGCCAAATAATAGCACTCTAAAAATGAAATTATACATAAGTATTTGTTAAATAATATAAAATATAACAGAAAAATTCCAAGTACCCTAGAAAAATGTCAGTAATCATAAATAAAGGTACTACTTCACAAGTCAGTTAAGGGAGTTACACAAATGTGATATGCCAACGTCATATCTATCACACTGATGGAATTCCGAATATGACTGAGTGTGTCCCAATGTGTGACCAATACCCTCAGTAAGGCTGCAAACTTGTGGGCGGGGTAGCCGAATGGGCTAACGCGTGTGCACAGCACCGCCGTTGCCTAGCAACCTGATATATCAATCAAATGATATAAAATAGTCACGAGTTCGCGTCCCGGTGTCGTGGAAGTCTTTTAAATCCCCGCCCACACTTCCTGGCCCGGGAAAACCCGTGTAGCCTTAACAGCGAGGAAGGGGAGGACCCAAAAAAAAAAAAAAGGCTGCAAACTTAATTGAATAGAGGGAGCCATTGAGAGGTCGTTCGTTTCATCTGAGCAAGCTGAAAATCAAATCTCTAATAATCTTAATTTGTGTTGAATTAAATTTTACATTAAGTGAAGTGAGGTTATACCCATGAATATAGTTGTAAATATTAAGACAATTTCTTCTTCTTCCATAACACAACTCATGTAGTCAGCTCCAGGCCTCCTACAGCTCCAACAGCCAGTCATCTCTGAAAATGCAGCCGCCTTCCAATCATGGACTCTAAGGATAGCTCGAGCATCTGCTTCCACTCCATCAGCTCATCTAAATTTTGTTCTGCCTACCCGCCTTATTATGTAAATTCGCTCTTTTGATAATTTTCTCAATACCTGATCTGGAGGAATATGGTGAACTTGTTGGGCACATCTTAATCTACCAATCCTTATTATTCTCACACCATTCACATCTTGAATAGGTCCTGTAACTCATTCTTTGTTCGTATTTGCTTGGTTGTCATTGAGTAATGGACCAATATTCTTCTTAGAATGCGACGTTCAAATCGGAGAAGGGCTGTTTCTTTGGTTCTGATCACTGTCCAACTCTCTAAACCGTATGTTAATATTGGTCAATTTAGGATTTTAAATATGTGTAACATAGTTGTACGTGAGATCATTCGGCTTATTAGGTGTTTTAAAAAGCTAAAATAGGCTCTATTTGGGACCGTGATACGCCTCTGGATTTCTGCATTCATTATATCATTGTTTATATTAACCTGGGAGCCAAAGATTACAAACTCAGAGATACATTAAAACCTGAAGCCTCCAATTTCCAGGCAGGTTTCTCTGGGATTCCCACTCCTAGGTCCACATATACTTAGTTTTACATGCATTTATACTTGAGTTAACTCTTGCTGCAGCTCTTTGCAGGGCTGTAAAGGCTTCCCTTATGGCTATTATTGATCTCCCAACCAAAGCGATGTCGCCGGCAAACCAACAGCTGTAGAGTAATTAAAAACCGTTCCCCCGACCTGTATTTGTGATTTCCTAACTGCGCATTTCAGGACAATATTAAATATAAGAAACATGTCAATCAACTCCCTTGGCACAATCTTTTATGCGTTTCAAAGTATTCAGACAATTAGAACAATTTGGAACTTCATATACAGTGTGATCCAGTATATATGTTGGTCCAGTCATCATGTTGAAGTTTCACTCTTGGCCATGTAAAAGATTTATGAATTTTGTAAGTAAATTAATAAGGGTCCCGGTACTAGATCGCAAAAGTTCCGCAAGGATTAGGTATTGTTCACAATCACTTTGATCACAATTGTTTATAGAATGCCGAAACTATCAGGGATTATCTGAAAGAGTACTTAGTGAAAGAGGCGACCAATCTCTTGAATCTGTTACAAATAACTTTTCCACCATTACAGCAGTTCTATACTCCTAACCATTTACATGTATGCAGCAAGAGCCAACTTAAATTTGACATTTAAATTACACAATGAAACTTGTACATATATCATTCAGCTGTAAAAAAAAAAAAAAAAAGTAATAGATAAAAATCTTTGATTATTATATCAATGAATGCAATTCACGATATAAATTTTCTTATTGATAATTTCCATTACACAGTATCATGGAATTTTCTGATATTTTTGTTCAGCCACATTTGGAAACCTCAGTATATATCTCAAATCCTCATAACAGTTCTATCCTCTGTTAACCCAATCAAACAAAGCCTTTCCAGATATCATGGAAACTTTGGGTTTACACACATGTACTTTGTTTATTAGAAGACCATACATGCTGCTGCAACTTCCAGAGCTTCAAAAGCCTCCCTGACTGCCTCCAGTGTCCTTCCAGCAAGGTCAAGATCATAAACATCTCCAAGAAATAATAAGTTTGTTTGGAAGTGCTCTAGAGATCCTCACAGCTGTATCTCAAGAGCCAAGTTAAATAAAAGACAGGGCAAGCCATTATCCTGGCAGACTTCTGTCCTTGTGTTGAAGTTTCTTGAGAGGTACCCAAACGTTCACACGCAGCATAGGTTACCCTTACACATAGGAGAGTAGTTTCTGAAATAAGAGGGAGAAGAAATATTTCTCTATAGATCTTGCATTGTATTACCCTGCTTGTGAATAGAGAATATGATGGTCTTCTTTTATTCCAAAGGCAGCCTTAACTCATTCCAGACGTCCAGAAATAGATCCTTTAAAAAACATGGTAATTTAGTGGCAACCATGCCATGAATATTGTCTAAGTCTGGAGCCTTGTTATTCTTGAGCTATGACAAAGCTTCCTGGTGGATCTCCACTTCATCAAGAGGGTCAATGTGATCTCCACTCAGTGTCCTGTTCTCCAGGCATTCACTTGATATCTCTCTGTTTAACAGTGTACTGAAGTAACTGGCTGATCTATCCAATGCTGCCTCCCTATCAATTATAAGAGAACCATCCTCTGCCTTGAAGGCATGTGCTTTTTTCTTTCATTTAGAATTTTACATTGTTCGTCAAACCAAGGGTTACGTTTATCTTCTGCAGCCAATCTTAGTACTTCCACAGCTGAATCGGTGATGGTTTCCTTGCAGCATTGCCATCTAGCATCAATATTCTCTTCAGAATCAATTCTTTGTATCTGGACTTCTAGGGATTCATTAAATTTGACACTTTTTTCAGAGATATTTAATTTTGGGTACATTGAAGTGTTTGTGTTTATTCCGAAGACTATATTTTATCATGGGCATCTTCCATTGGCTACAAAATAATAGTCGGAATCAATATCAGTGTATATGTAGGATGAAAACGCTGTAGACAAGACAACCAATGCCTGGTTGTTATAAGGACATGATCAATCTGTAACATGGTAACACGTCCATTTACACCATGTCCCCTTATGGGCTTTCTTGAGTGGGGAAAAAGTGCTTCCAACTGTGTGGCCTTTAGATGCAGCAAAGTTAATTAATATTTTGCTGGCTTTGTGCTTTGTACCTGTACGATTACACATCCTACCTGCCATAGTTGGAATATATAAGGATGTTAAATCCAAATCCAAAACACACATGCGCTATTACTCAAGATGGCCAAGATATATAATATTTATTAGTTCTATTACTATGAACAGAAAATATTAATAATCAAAATACAAAAAATCACAATGTCTAAGATGTCTGTGGATTAAATTTTGTACAGGAACAAGATTTAGATAAAAGCAGCATCGCATTATTATTAAAAGTTTTATCTTGTGTAAATGAGAAATATCATCAGAATAGAATAAAACAAGAACATACCTCAAAAGAAGCTTGTGCTTCTAAAAGATTTCCAAGTTCCAAAAAGGCTTTTCCTCTACGTTCCCACAACTTAAACTTCAAACGGTCAGGATAATCTCCTTGCAGAGCACAGTCAATATCCTTTACTACATCTGTAAAGTCTCCTAAGGAATAAGTCACAGCAGAACGATTGGCAAATGCAATAGAAATTTCCTTCCCACCAGGTAAAGCAAAACCAATTGCTCTAGTATAATGATACATGGCTGACATGTCATCCTTTTGAACAAATGCTCTGTTGCCATCATTTCTGTGTCTTTCAGAAGCTGCTGAGCTTTTTTCTCCATTATCTTTAGAGCTAAAGTCAGGTAAAAGATTATAGTTACGTAAAAGGCAATAACTTTCAGTCACTCTTTCATAGTCTGTTTTAAATTCTTTGAATGTGTTGGACACAAATACTAAACTGTCATCAACAGTAATGCAATTTATGAGTTCTTTATGGATATTTTCACAAGTTTTCATTGACATTTCATACAAAAGACTGAATTGGAGATAGGAAAACATATATAATTGAAAAAAAAAATAGTTTCTTTTCAAATTAATTGCCAACTAACAGTCATTAAAATCACTAGTCGACTTCATGCTGTCAGGGTAATATTTATATCACTATTTTGAAATTGTTACCTTCTAAGGAAGAATAGCCCTGCTCTTCAACAGTGAGGTAGTTTATTAGAGGTTATTAAACTTCAACCCAAGAAAATAATTTAGCTCAAGTTTAAAATACATGAAACGTCGACCAACTTGATGCAAATAAACTAATTTTCAATGTCCGATCCTGGAGGTAGCTTCTCACTAGGTCATACAGGTTACTGGGAGTTTCATACTTCGGGAGTTGTTGGAGAACACTCGGCCACCACACGCCGTCAAAGGCAGAGAATATGTTGAACAGGAGAAGCATAACATACCTCTCCGCCCTTTCTTCTACATCATGACCTACTCGCAATATGCCATATGCGATTCCCTTGTCTTTAGTGGATCCATATTGCCGTGGATGGCTCGATCTTGATAAGACTGGCCGAAGGCTCAAGACCCAGGTTTTCCAATACCTTGCTTATTACAGACAGGACACAAATGGGACTGAATGATTTGGCAAGTTGCTTGTCCTTGTCTCTTCCTTTGTAGAAGAGCCTGACATCAGCAATTTTCCAGCTTCTTGGAAAGTATTCCCTATCGCAAGCAGCCTATTCTCTAGATAGGGAATGTTATTCTTGAGCATTGCCGCATCAATCGCATCTAAACCTGGAGCCCGGCCAGTCTTTTATCTTTCCACGGCACTACGGAGGTCCCAAATGTCCCATGATGGGCACATGTCCGTCCTATTCGGGTATACCGTGGCTCTTCTCACTAATGTATGGTCATTATCCTATCCCACACCACTGATTATGGTCCTGAAAATATTCCGGTAAAACCAATAAAATCCAGCCTTCCTACCCTTATTCCAGTACTTAATCATAAGTACAACTTTTCATCGCAAAATTCCATATTTCCCTCTTTCTGAAAAACTGCGATAATCCGACCTTTGAATAAAACATCTAACCCTTCCTCACTGAACCATCTCCTGTGGTGTCCCTCAGGGATCCTCCCTATACTCTACTCTGTTTGCTTTTTACATTAATGACCTTCCCCTGCTGTTCCATCACTCCCAATACCACATCTATGCTGACGATTTTCAAATATATCCGTCCTTCTCCCCTTCTGATCTATTAACCGCTACAAAAAAGCTTCAAGAAGATTTAAATAGAATATATGACTGGGCAGGAGCTAACAAGCTGAAGTTGAATGCGGAAAGACCAATGCAATCCTAATAGGGTCCAATCACCTCCTCAAAACTTTCCTAACATTCCGACCTTGTTCCTACATGATAATCCAAATCGCTCCAATACTCTCCCTACTTTTAAATCCCGCCTATTCAATCACGTTCTTTTCATCCAGTCCCTCTAAAATTGTAAATAAAAAAATCTGTAAATATGTATATATGTTATTAGTTTATTTTCAATTATTTTCATTTCATTGTTCTTTCATTTATATTTTTTTCTTAATCGATTTAATCTAGAAGATAACTTGTTTCTCTATTGTATTTATTAGTAAACTTTGTAAATACATGTATATATATCTGAGGCTCAAAAGACCACATTTCTGCCCTTGTTAATTATTCTAAAGGGATTCGTCCCAGAATAAATAAAAGATTATTATTATTATTATAATCCTGTGATGGATCATCCCTGGGTCTTTTCCGCATTCAACTTCAGCTTGTTAGCTCCTGCCCAGTAGTATATTGTATTTAAATCTTCTTGAAGCTTTTTGTGGCGGCTGATAGATCAAAAGGGGAGAATGGCGGGTATATTTGGAAATCGTCAGCATAGATGTGGAATTGGGAGTGATGGATGAGGAGGGGAAGGTAATAGCAACATAATATAATTACAACATAATGTAAATAGCAAACAGTAAAAGACATATAATAGAGAAAACAATTATCTTATGCTTCTCCTGTTCGACATATCCTCTGCCTTTGACAGCGTGTGGTGGCCGAGTGTTCTCCAGCAACTCTAGAAGTATGAAACTCCCAGTAACCTGTATGATCTAGTGAGAAGCTACCTCCAGGATCGGACATTGAAAATTAGGGACAGGTTCTTTGAAGTAGAAGACACCGTCGGGAAGGACTGCCCGCAGGAATCTGTTCTGGGTCCTGCCTTGTGGAAGCTAGTCTTTGACGAGTTGCTGGAGAAACACGAAGAGGAGCGGTTCCCTGCCACGGTCCATGTTGACGATTTGGCGGCCGTGGTGGCCTCAAACAGCATAGCTGGTCTGAAAGCAGAAGCTGAACTGCGCCAGTTTGGTAAGAAGATGGTGCGAGAGGATGAAGTTAAAGATGGCTGCAACAAAGACCCAGGTAATTCTCTTAAGGTTCACGACTGAAAGGGCACATCATGTTATGTTGAGTATAGAAAAAGAAAGGATTTGTCCAAGTGAGGTTGTCACCTACCTTGGCATAAAAATTGACCGAAAGTTCAACGTGACTCCTCACCTGGACTATATGGGGAACTAGAGTCACAGTGGCCCTAAATGGACTCAGCCGTGTCGGAGGCGCCTTCTGGGCTCTCAGATACCCAGCTACAATGACTATATACAAAGGATTAGTTTTGGTTATTCTGAGATATGCGTCCCCAGCCTGGAACATAAACCTCTCGCACCGACAGATGAGTAGGCTACCATCGATTCAGACATACCGGCAAGGGGGACACCTCACGATTTCCTCCTGCGAGCATAATTATTACCTCTTTAAAATGAAAAGAAAAGGTTCAGCGGATCTACCGGAACATCTAAAGATGAGAACTGAAGAAGACACCAAAGATGGAAAAGAATTATCAGGGACACAGGTGATCAATGGGACCGGCGATTGATGGTAACTCCGATGGGGGCTACGGAGGAAGAAAAAAAAGAAGATATAAAGTGGTACTTCCGGTCAGCCGATTTTGATGAACAAGTTGCTGTAACATCTAAGGTTTATAAAAACCTTAAATATGCAATTTCACTTTCATACGGCTTTCCGATTTTGAGCTTGACTGTTCACACACACACCCCATTTTGCGGGACTTGGTTATTTGGACACAGGAGACCTCAAAACATGTATTTCCGTTGAAAACTAAGATTCGAAAATTTTGGCGATCGCTATATTACTATATATCTCATATATAGGCAAATGGAAGTAAAAATTATAGACGGTACAATATACTATTTAAAACAATTAATTACCATATGTTTTTCATAGCCATCTAATCTTTATAAATAAAATAAAGATTTTGTCTGTACATTGAATAGAATCAACCCGCTTTATGATATCTTTCCGTTTCATACATTGCAGACAACAAATCCACTTTAAAAAAAAAAATTTGTCTGTCTGTATGTCCGCATTGCAACGCAATTTTGTCAGGGGTAAGCTCAGCAATGGCTTAATGTAGACTTTTGAGATTTTTACATTATATTAAGGTTTGCTTGACTTAAAATATAGACTTTGAATGAAAACAAAATATTGAGCAGAACCAAAGTTTGGAATTCTTGAGTAATTTGTCTAGAGATCTCGGTTAATGTTGATAATAAACATATGTTTATAGGTTAAAGATCATCTATATAAATAAAATAAAGGTTTTGTCTGTACATTAAATAGAATCAACCCGTTTCATGATATCTTTCCGTTCCATACATTACAGACACCAAATCCACTTTTAAAATATTTTTTGTCTGTCTGGATGTCCGCATTGTCCAACGAAATGTCAGGGATAAGCTCGGCAACGGCTAATGATAGACTTTTGAAATTTTGAAATCATGTTTAGGTTTACTTGACTTAAAATATAGGCTTTAAATTAAAACAAAATATTGAGTAGAACCAAAGTTATGAATTCTTGAGTGATTTGACTAGAACTTACGTCAGTTCGAACAAGAAATAATAAAAAAAAGGGAAAAAGGATCCGAAATGAAGCACGTGGTTACTCAAAGAATACTGACTTTATTGCCTTAGTAATGCCATATATATAGTATTACACTTTGTTTACACTTCATAGATAGGATTAACTTAGGATTAACTGTTATATTGTCTTACCTCTAACCATAACTCCCCCCCGCCAGTTTATGAACATTCCTCATAAACTAACGCAGGGTAACTGACGTAATACATAACCAAAATACAACAACTACAAACAAACAAAAAGAAAAGATATAATCGCCGTTGGAGTTCCTAGAACATCCAGAGTAAGAATAGCATAAAAAACAATAAAAATAAAATTAAAAGACACTGTTATCTTACAACCAAAAGTGAACAACAAAATCAAATTAACTTTTTAGCGTCGGTCCCTAGCTTGTAGGAGATAGAAAAGAGGATATCACACTACTGTAGTGACTCCGTCTCTATCGGGAGTTTTAACTGTTCTATGTGAACAGTCCTCCTTTTTCTGGGATCCTTCAGACTTTGGATCGTACAAACGTTGTGCTCTCTAAGTATGATTACCTTGAATGGTCCCTCGTAGCGCGCCAATTCCTTCCCCCTATTGGATCCGACCCTACGATAGACGACCGTCCCTATTTTTAATGCACCCATTCTATCTCTGAGGTTCAAATTAACGTTTTCCACCCTTTTCCGCTTCTCTTTCTCTATTCTCCCTTTCGTTTTATCCCACACTTTCCTTATTTGCGCTCTGTTACACGTTATTTGTTGAGCGTGATCCTCGCTCGTGACTGTTTCCTTCCAATCTCGACGCCGTATATTTATTCCGAACAGTACCTCGACTGGGGAAAACCCTGTAACGGAGTGGATTGAATGGTTGTAAGCCGCTACCGCCCTCTGCATTGCTACGTCCGCTTCTAATCCCTGCTCCCCTTGATATATACGTAGGTGATCACTTAGGGTGCTATGCAACCTCTCGATACCTCCTCTGCCCTTTGGATGTCCCGGCGTATTGAAATGCCAACCTATATCCAAGCGCTTCGCTTCTTCTCGGATGGTACTGCTGTCGAACTCCCTGCCTCCGTCCGACGTTATGCGATCTGGCACTCCATAGAACTGGACCCACGTTTGGAGAGCTCCCATGACAGCCTCCGCCGACCTATCCTGTACCCGATGTGCCATTGCCATTTTGCTAAAGAGGTCTAGCATGGTAACCCATTTAAAGCCTCTCCACGTGAATGTGTCGATTTGCACATCTTTCAACGGCGTATCTCCTGTAGGGGTTTCTTCTTGTACTCCTTGAGGTGGTCGTCTGTCATATTTAGTGCGCGCGCACACTTCGCACATTCCAATGACTTCCGAGATCGTATTCCGCATACCATCCCAATAATATCTCCTGCGTAATGCGTGGAATGTTTCCTGTACCCCCCGATGGTTCGTCTTGCCCTGGTGATGTGCCAGTGTCACCTCCCTTTGCTGCTCCTTGTCCATTACCGTTTCAACCAAGTACTTACATTTAATAAACGCCCTGTCAACACCTATTTTCTCTGCCCTCCAGAGTTTCCTGATCTTCTCCCAAATGGTTGCATTGCCTACATATAGATGGTGAATTTTCCCCGACTCCGAAGCGTCGTGCAAAGCCTTGCAAATCTGTTCCTCTTTCACCCCTGGTTGGGACCAAATGGTATTAATTTTCTTCTTCCCATATTTAGTGAAGTCGATCTTCATAAGCCCCGACGTTCTGGTCTTCCAAATTACTTGTCGTCGCTTATCGTTAATGATCTCTTCACATTCCTCCATGTCGGTAGGCCTTTCATCCACCGAGCTCTCTTCTCCTCTCGATTCCTCTGTTCTCGCATCCCCGGGTTCCCCTTCACCTTCCGGTGTCCATGCTCTCAAAACCTGCCGCACGTCCCGCGACGACTCCCCTTCTTCCTCCTCAATGGCATTTATCATTACGGCTCTGGATAGCCAGTCCGCTACTATATTCTCCTTGCCTGGCTTATACCTGACCTCCATGTTATATTGACTCAGGAACTGCTTCCATCGCGTGACCCTTGCCGATGATTCCTTCAGGTTGCCCACCCACTGCAACGGTTTGTGATCGGTATGCACTTTAAACCTCCGACCAAAAATATACGGTCTAAAATGGCCTACCGCCCATACAATTCCCAAGAGTTCCCTTTCCAGGGCACTATACCGTGTTTCCGCTTCTGTGAGTCGCCGACTCGCATACGCTATTGGCTGTTCCCCGTCCGTTCCTTCCTGCGCAAGTACTGCTCCCAACGCATACTCACTTGCGTCTGTGGTGATAATGAAACCCTTACTAAAATCGGGAAAAGCGAGTACCGGCTTTTCTTGCAGCCTTGCCATGCACTTCCGCACGTTATTCTCTATCGCTGGTGTTATTGCGATCTTCCGGCCTTTCTTTAGGAGATTATTAAGAGGCGCTAGATATTCCGCCATCTCCGGGACAAACCGACGATAATAATTCAACGTCCCCAATAATCTCCGGATCCCCTTGACATCTCTGGGCATCGCCATCTTTTGTATCGCCTCTACCTTCTGCTTATCAGGCTTGATCCCTTCCCTCGAAATCGAATGTCCCAGAAAATTGATCTCATCCTGCCCCAGAATCGACTTTTCAGCAGACAATTTTAACCCCAACTGCTTCACTCTGTCAAATACGCGGCGCAAATGATCAATGTGTTCCGTTTCATTGTTACTGAAGACCAGGAGATCATCCATATATACCTGGCAGAATGCCTCATCCAGTCCTCTCAAAAATTCGTCCATAAACCTCTGGAAGGTTATAGGAGCGTTTTTCAACCCGAACGGCATGCGAGTAAACTCGTAATGTCCCCTTTCGAATGAAAAAGCTGTCTTATGTTGATCCCTGGGATGCATACGTATCTGGTGATACCCCGCCTTCAGATCGAGAGTGCTGAAGATTGTGGCTCCGCTCAGTCTGTCAATGATGTCCTCAAATCGTGGGAGCGGGTATTTCTCATCCAAGGTATTGTCGTTGAGCTTCCTGAAGTCTACCACTACCCTATACTTCTCCTCCCCTGTCGTGGTCTTCTTCTTCACTGCCCATAGGGGACTGTTGTACGGTGACGTGCTATCCACAATTATGCCTTGCTTCTTCAAGCTCTCTATCTCATCCTTGATGTGTCTCCGTAGCGCTTGCGGATAACGTCGTTCCTTAACGTATGTCACTTTCTCCTGTTTTAAAGGAATTTCATGGACCGTTTTCCCTGTCGCGGTCAACACTTCCCCGTCTTTAAAAAAAATATCCGCGTACTCCCTCTTTATCCTCTGTACCCAATGTTCCGCTTGTTCTATTGCCCCGACATTCCTTGTTTCGTCCACCCTCAATCGCTTACACCGATACTTCTTCCCTCCCATTCGAACAACCCAACCTGTACTCCTGTAATCTATCCTCGGCCTTACCCTACTTAATAAGTCACACCCTATTATGCCTCCGTACTCTCTCGGCATATTCTCTACCACATGAACCCTTAATTTCCCGATTCCGGCCACCCATCGATCCAGATCTAATTCTACCTCCCCCTCGACTCTACAAGGACCACCCAAAGTAATCAACTTACACTTACAATTTTTTATTTCTGGTATCCTCTCTCCTTCACACAATTCCTCCAGCATCTTTCTACATAATATTGTGCTAGAGCTCCCCGTATCTACCAAACACTTCCCCCTCCCCACAACACTTATAATTGGCAAACCAACGCACTCACCTCCAATATTATTGACTACCGCGTGGCTGCCTCTCCTCTGCTCCTCTCCTCATTCGTCTGATCTTCCTCTCCTGTCCGCAACGGCTCCTCCTTCTCCACTTCTCCTACTACTTCTTCCTCCTCGAGCTCTTCTTATCTCTGTCACCTCTTCCTCGGTTCCCGATGTCCCTGAAGACTCATCTGACTCCGATACTGCTCCTCTCTTTCTCCGCAATCTCTGGGCGTTCACTTCCATTGGTTCATCCCGGCCCACATCCCCCCGTCTACTCATATACGGGCATTGTCTGGCGATGTGTCCCTCGGTTCCGCATTCAAAACACCTGGTTCGCGGGCAATTCGCCACTAGGTGGCCTATCTTTCCGCACCCGTGACATCTCCTGTCTTCCTTTGTCCATTTCTTCCTTTCTTTGCCTGGCTTTCTTTCTCTCATTGCCGGTCTTTCTCTTGTACCAACATCTCCTCCTCTTTTCTTCCACTCCTCCTGTCTTGCTTTGAACCTCCCGGTTTCCGCCCTCCTATACGAAACCCTGTTCCATCCATACTCGTTCCCTTCATCCCCACGGGCTGCTTCTTCCTCCCGAGCACTTGCATCTATCATGTCTTGAGCACACTCCACAAAGCTCTTGTCCCTCGGTAGTCCATCCTTCTTTCTAGTGTCTCTCCCTAACTGAACTTTCAGGATGGTTGACAAAAATGCCATCCTGGCTCCCGTTTCCACCGCATCAGCCACTTCCCTCGTCTTCTCTGTTACGCGGTTAAATCGTGCCAGCAGATTTGCAGCATATTGCCCGTTGGTCTGATGAGGCTGTTTCCTTTCTCGGAACATCTGCAGGATGTCCTCCTCGGGCGCCCATCGACCTCCTCCAAACGCCTTCTTCAGCCGATCCTTCACAACATTCCATGGAGTGTCCTCATCCGCCTGAATCATATTCAGTACGCTCCTCTTAACCCGGCATACCAGGGCTGCCCTTAATGCATTGGCGTCCATCGGGTCTATCAGGTTTTCCTCCGCCTTAGCCAATATACGCGATATCACCCGATCGCCACCTTTTAGGAAGTGATTCAACTCACCTACTCCTCCATCGAATCTTTCCAAATCGGATATCGCTCTCCTAAGATCCTGCGACGTCGCCGTTCTCACCTTCAACCACTCTAACGTAGTTGCATGTGTTGATGCCAACGTTTCCGCAGGTAGTGGAGGAAAATCCCTCGCTAACGCCTCTGACAGCGAAGGGAACGCCGGCGGTGGAGCCAACGGTGCTGCTGGTGGTGCCGTCGGCGGTGTCGCCTGTGCTACCTGCTGTGCTACCTGTTGAGCGGTGGATGCTGGTGGTTGCCCTATTCCGTTCGGCATCCTTCCTCTTTTTTATTTCTTGTGACGTTAATAACGAAAACGAAAAAAAAGAGAAAAAAAAAACTACTTCCTCGACTGAATCTAAAGGTCCCGGGTTTCGGCACCACTTACGTCAGTTCGAACAAGAAATAATAAAAAAAAGGGAAAAAGGATCCGAAATGAAGCACGTGGTTACTCAAAGAATACTGACTTTATTGCCTTAGTAATGCCATATATATAGTATTACACTTTGTTTACACTTCATAGATAGGATTAACTTAGGATTAACTGTTATATTGTCTTACCTCTAACCATAACTTAGACATCCCGGTTAGGCAGTTACTTACTTCGATTTCCATCCCAACCTACTCTATCGCGAGAGACATTTAAAAGTTGTACTACTCAACTGATAGAAAAAATTAACACAACTCAACGGGAAAAATCCGGAATACCGAACATCTGTAACGCGTTGTCGCATAAAACGGGTAAAACACTTATTTTTCAACTTTGTTCTTCCCGTTCAAGGTGTCATTCGATTCAACTTCCCGAGCCTAATAAATGCTGTCGTATACATTTTTAGGATTAGCCGGAAATCAGTAAAAAAAAACTACCAAAAATTTCACCCCGCCCGCCACAATATTCAGATCAATTTCTAATATTACACGGATGTAGGTGACTCAATGTTCAATGTTATTTTGCCAGCAATAAACTCAGCAGAGTTTAAAGAAGTGGAGAGACTACAACTCTTTTTGATTAATTAATCGACTCCACCACCTCCTCACTCCATCATAAATGAAAATTAAACTTTTAACAAATTTTAATGGATCGGTTGTGAAGGTTTAGTTGTGTGGTACCCACTAGCGGATCCAGGAATTAATTTTGGGGGAGGCTTCAGCCCGAAAGATTTTTTTTCATATACGTATAACAATAATTAGTTAGAAAAAAATAAAGAAATTATATCTATATTAAATGGTGTTTAAGTGGTTCTTGAAGTCCTATTAAATGTAATTACACTAACAAGAATACTTTAAGAAATAGTTTTAATCTTTTTTTCCTGTAAAACATGGTTACATTTTACCATTTTGAGGGATGCTTCAGCCCGAAAGCCCCCCACCCGTAGATCCGCCTGTGGTGGTACCCAAACAAAGAGCCGAATAACAAAGTTGGTGTTATGACTTTTGCGAAACCATGGCTTCTATTAGCCCCGCCACAAAAAATTTCAAAACAACCCCCCTCCACCCTTCCGACCTAATTTTATGAAATTGAATTTGGACCCTCCCCCCATAATAAAATATCCATCTAAAAAAAAACTTCTCAAATTTAAACTATGCACCAGTCAAAGTACATCAGCTAGTTTATTATAATTGTTTTATTTTTCAACTCACCATTTCCTTGTACGAGTGTATATTTTAATTATTCATAATAATTAATTAAGTGACATGAAATATTGCAATTTTAGTCCAACAAGACTGCCACTGAAAAAAAAAAAAGGCCATTATGTTTATTTTTATTTCATTGTAGATATTTTTATTTGTTTAAGTTTCACTGGTATATATACGATTTTTTTTTTTTAAACTTTTATTGAGTATTAATACAGTCTGCCACACTGAAGGGCATTGGTACTAGGGCTATAGTATTCATTCACACAATATGTACATAAGAAAGGGAAAATATATATATATATATATATATATATATATATATATATATATATATATATATATATATATATATATAAATAAAAAGATAAAGTAATATAATATACAAATTTAAATTTTTATATTGCTGTAATCTAAACAATAAAATATTAAATAATACCAATGCTAACATTTATGGAAACGGCATAAGTACATCCATGAATATAACACTATCCGAGTCCCTATTATAATCAAGCACGTGTTGTGTATGGAAGTGAATTCTAAACTTTAGGCCGGACTTGCTTTTCTTCAATCCCTTATTTCTTCTTTAGTTAATCATCAAATTGTTTCATATTTTATAGCAGATTACAATGTGAAATGGTTAATAATTTCAAATAAAAAATAAAGGTACTTCAGAGGAGGAAATTTTGAAAATTAGGCATTTAAGCCCTGTTAGAGAATGTCAATGAGAATAAGATCTAAATTATACCAAATCTGCTTAATTTTCCTATGATATAATGAATTTAATCAGAATCGTTGAAGCCGTTAACGAGAAAATTGAAAAAATGTGTAAAATCAATGATATAAAGAGGCACTTCCGGTTAGCCAATTTTCAAGGAAACGTTCCTTAAAGTCCTAGGCATATCCTTATCTTAATACGCAATTTACGTTTTGTGCGATAATTACTTTGGAAAAATAGAAAGAAACTAACTGTCTATATGAAATGATGTTTAAGAGATTCCTAAAGCCCTTCTAAATGTAATTACAAGAGTAATAATACTTTGAGAGATAATTTTTTTTTTTTTTTTTTGAGAATACATGGTTATATTTCCCATTTTGGGGAAGGGGGGAGACTTCAGCCCGAAAGCCCCTCCCCCGTAGATCCGCCCTGCAATAAGCATTTTGAGACATGGTTATTCAGGGTGTGTAGTGTATTTTCATTGAAAACTCAGTTCAAAAATGTTCATGATCCTAACACTTTCCTTTACTCTATATTCTCATTTTTACTCGATTTTGTGATTAAATTATCTATGATTTAAATGGATATTCATGAGTTTTTAGGACTTCATCAAATTAATTTATTTTTTTCTCTGCCCCGCCTGTATGAGATTTTTCTGGGCGTTAAAAGTCCCCTCCCCCAGCACCAGAGCGCAAACTCCTAGTTATTTTATCGTGTATAACTTCGTTATCAAGTTGTCTGGTCACTATTAACTATCATTGGTTGGATTCCTACTTTACTCAATCAATATATTTTTTGTTACTAATTGTGGATTGATGGTTGACTATAGTGAACAATTGAAGAGAAGATTAGTTGGGGTGATCAGTAAAAAAAAAATGTAAAAATAAACAATTAATTTATTTTTGTTTGCTGACGTTTCGGCCCAAAGTTCAGGCCTTCATCAAGGATGATCCAACGAAAGATTTTAATTGGACCCTGCTTTTTTTTACCCTGAGAAATGAATCTTGACACTCTCATTCTAGTTAGTAGTTAGCAGCAAGCTTTGGGTAGTTAGCAGGGATTGGCAAACAGGATCAAGTCAGAAATTCTCTTAACAGTACTAGTACCGCTTTACTGTTGTAAGACACATCTGAGAATAGAATTTATATTGTTATTATACACCCCCAAGGAGTGTTCTTTTCATCCATTGCTGATGCCATTTCCTTCTATCTACTTTCCTTTCATCACTTGTTACCTAATCTCACCATCTGGATCATTTTCTGCTGACAGCTCGACACCTAAGCAACAGATCTACCCTCAGCCGGCTTGATATTGCATTTATATGCCTTTGGCGACATGACTTGCTCAGCAGTCAGATTAATTTTTATCACTGTGGTGATATCTAGATCACTGAATAGATTATAAATTTTATAAAACTTTAAATTAAGAATGATGAAAAACTCTGAAATGTTGTAATATTAATGATTGATCTGTCATTCAATTTATTTGACAAGTTTTATTTCTAATTAATCAACATGACTCATAAATTATCAATACATTTCTGCAACATGGTGATTTCAGTCATAAGTTGAAAGAAATAAACGACTTAAAGAAAAAAAAAAAAATGTATATTGTTATCCATGTGCAGGTAATATAAACATTTTGATTCACTTTAATAATTTGTAATTTATTACAACCGAAACAATCTAGATATGCAACAATATTTTAAATCTGATTAACATTGAATATTTCTTTTTTTTTATTTATTAATTATACTAATTCATTATCATGACTGAATATTAACATTAATGAAATCAACAATTTATTGAACAACTTTTTTAGATTTAAGTGAATTATTTATAATATTACGATGAATACAAACGAGTCTATGAATAAATAATTAACATATACAAAGCTGAATTTATGTTAAATAACTAAACAAATATAGAAAACCACTTAGTGATATATAGTTATTTGTTTAAAAAAATAAGTATTTCATTATAACAGAAAGCACACATCTATATTTATATATGAGTATTAAAAGGAAGACAATAAAACAACTCACTTTATCTAAGATAAAGAAAATGAGAAAAATGTTTTTAAAAAATCTGTAAACAATTACAATTCAAAGAAACACTTAAGAAAAAACATTAGCTAAAAAAATAAACAAACTATCCCAGAATATTTAAATTAATAAATTAAGTTCTTAACTATAAAACACTATGGTACAATAATTATATACAGCATGTACTTCCACGATACAGTTTTTTTTTTTTTTTAAGAATGTACAAGTTGATTTTAATAACTATAACAACCATCTTTATAAAATATATAATTTTTCAAAGGATCTTTTAAAATATCATGGCCTCTGATATCGCTTAACACAACAGAGAATTTTATAAAATGACAGAACCATTATTTTTATTTCCTTATCACAAACAGTCCATGTAATATATACACACAGGAGGAAAGAAGTTCTCGTGATACTGGTCCAGGCCAATAATTGGCAACATAAAACTGAATATTGTCTTTTGGGCTATAGGAGCTGCCCACTAATGATTTCATAAATCATCTTTCTTCGAAAATATTGCATTTTCGATTGGTCAAAGTCGAAGGGTGCTCTTCTGGAGCAATATTCAGCATAAGTACAAGCAAATATCCCACAATCGCTGCCATTCATCTGCTGTGGGATGTTCTGTAACAATTGAAAAAACTGATCAATAGCAGTCAAAATAAAGAATTTTATAATCAATGAACGTCCGAATATTTTTTCTTCTGCTAATGTATTCATTAAATAGGGTTTAAACAAAGAATAAATAAAAATAAACAGCGAACTTGAAACTTAATAGCACAAATTTATTCAATCCCCTTTAGAAAAGCTTGTTTAGTCCTCGAAATAGTTTCTCAAGCAACATTACCTCTACAAATCAACGGAATGAGCTATTTATTACCTCTGCAACTCTAAGAAAGCCAAATTTAATTACAGACATTATCGATATTTCTAGCCAATTGAGTTAAGTTTTTTGGGTTGCTAGAAATATAAGCCAAAGAAAAATTACAGACTTATTTTTTTACTATTTAATAAAGCATTGTGTTTATTGGATTATTTCATACATCATTTATAAACCAAGCCAAATTTCTCAAAGTTAAACAGAAAAAATAATACATTTTACCCAATTCTAAGGCTATCTCCTAATAGGAGACACTTATCTTACAAGCAGACCTGGTCAGTCTTATTAACACACTACTGTGTGGTCACCTCTGAGCCCTTTTATTCAAAATAATTGATTAAATATTTTGAAAACATCAAACAATTATTATTTCAAAAGATTGATTAATAAATTGTAGTTTGCATTTATTAAAATATCGTGTAACATAGACAAAACAAAAAAACAAATTTAAACCAGAGAAAACAACAAATCATGGTAATTCCCACAAATTGAAATGTGTGAAGATGATAACATAAATACTATGATAAATTTAATAAATATAAGTAAAAAAAAAAATAGATACAACAAACAAACAAAATAAAAAATTAAATGTTAGAATGAACTAACACAAAGCAAATATAGAAACAAAAATTAACCAAAAAGCACTGGTAAAACATGCAATTAAAATAGAAACATTTCAAGTTTGACAAAAAAATAGTAAAAGATAAAGCAAATACATTTAATTAATGAATTAAATTTTCTTTATCCTTCTTGGTTAGAACATTAGGCATAAAGGCATAATTATTATTATTTAATATTGTGAAAAAGTTACATAACTATTAAACATTGATAGTGTAATTACTATAAGGTAAAAATAAGATAAGGCTCAAAGATCCCTTTAAGTCGTAGGCGACAAACAAATTAAGTATTAAATATAGACTACCATAATTATTTGATGATGATTGAAAAGTGTACTAAAAATTGTTTTCATTAGTATGTGTGCATAGTATTATATCAAAAACCAAAAAATTAAATCAGTTACAAAAAATAAATAACAAAAACAAAATAAAACGAATGCACGACCCTGCCTTATTTCTATGCTTGGTCAATTTCAATTGAGCTGAAATTTGTTTAACTGTCAGGTGAACCATTCAAATGCAGTTACGCTCCCATATAAAGGTAGAAAGAATTGTTTCTCAATTCCTCCTGTATTACCTGAGCAGATTAAATGTTGTAAGTGGTCCACACGTTCAGGTATACAACACTCAATATATCGCAAACGTGTGGATTTGGCCTAATACTACTATATATTACTGAAAAGAGTATGAAATTCCTTTTCAAATGATGAAATAATATTCTAGACTTTGAGTTCAAACATTTTTTTTTTTACCTATGAAAATCAAATATATTTGTTCAAATAAAGAAAAGATTATTTTTTTTAGAGGAATATAAAAATGATGATTGGTGATGTCACAGGTTCAATCTTCTCTTTTTAAACAAATAAATTCACTTAGGTTTAAAATTAGCCTATAATATAAACGAATAATTGATTTTTTTTATTGAAATAATTAATGTTCATCTACAATAACTTAAAGGATGTTCCATGCTTTGTTTATTTCTTTACATGAATCAGAAGCAATCGTGTAAGCAATACTGAATTGGCAATAAACAAAATTTGTTTTCTTTTTGAAGAAAAAAATTAGTTAGCCCAGAGGGAGGCTTAAAAAGGATATCATAACCCCTTTCTTCCTCACTAGTATACTGTACAGAAAAGAAAAAAATCTTGTATTCTGAGCATCACATAATTAAACTTCTGCTTAGATTAGGCTAGTTAATATTCAATAATTAAAATCTATTATAAAGTTATTAGAGATTATTCATAATCCAATAATTATAAAAATTTATCACTTTGGTAAGGATACTAAAAATGGCTGGTTTGGGTATATAAAACAATAGTAATGGAAAGAATCTAAGCTCATTAGATGTCTGATTATGCAAAACCTTCAAAACCATATTGATGTTAATAAGGGTGAAGTAATCAGGTTACATTTAATCTAGGAAAGTAAGCATCACAAGAACAAAGTAAATGTACTCATAAAATGCAATTTCCAACAGCTGTTGTGTCTTGAATTACAAAAAGGAAAAGCTATAACTTAAACATTAAAGGAAATAGCCCTTATTCTATTGACTAGATCTGTACATTGATATTTGCTTAATGTCTAAAAGTATCCAATCCACGAAAAGAAATGTAAAAAGAAAAAGAAAAAAGTATATTGACTAAAGAAAATGAGCTTCATTATATTTAATGTGTGAGCAATATGTATGAAATCAGAATATTACAACAATGTAAAACATAATAGATAAAGGAAGAAAAACTGAAAAGGT
Source organism: Nezara viridula (assembly GCA_928085145.1). Classification (NCBI taxonomy): domain Eukaryota; kingdom Metazoa; phylum Arthropoda; class Insecta; order Hemiptera; family Pentatomidae; genus Nezara; species Nezara viridula. Next base: position 148,743,152 of record OV725077.1, on the reverse strand, counting down.
AAAATATTTATGTACCAAGCATTAAAATTGATTAATCTAACTGATAAATACCCAAAAATGATAACAGAATTTTGGCTTCCAATTGTGCCTATTTTAGAATCATAAAACTTAATCACCACATCAATTTTATGCTTGATTCAATAGCAGCATAAATATAGCAAAAATGGAATAATAGCATAATGATGACATGATTATCTGATTACAATTGTAATAGGAAATCTAATAATGATTTTAATTGTATAATCAAAGACTATTATTATGCCCGTCTATGCTGAGCACAAATTGAGGCAGAGTTTCATAGATATATAGAAACAGGTATCATGAATAGAGAGGCAGCAGTATTTCTAAATGTGATTTAATTGAATGCCCTTAAGATCGAAACTACAAACCAGAACTAGAGCAACACCTTTTATATTTTTAATCTATACCATTGGATGGTGTTATAGTCCTTTCAGGACCAGTTCAACTCTGCCAGTTGTTTCATACAAGTTGTCGGCAGTTCCAGGCCAGCAAAAATTAGGTATGGGATTCTCTATACTACCTGAGGAAGTAACTCAGCACTGTCTCAGAGAACAGCCTTCCAAATCAGTCCTAGGTGTTATGGGCTGATAATACATACATACAATAATAATAAAAAGTAAATATATATGTAATAAGGAGTATGGCATGGTAAGGAAAATGATATATTAGACTTGAAATGTTAGAGGATTAAGCAAATGATAAAAAGAATGACCTTTGGATAAAGGATTCTGCAACGGGTACTAAAAATAAAGCACTAGGAAAAATGAGTAACTGAAAATAGAGAGTTTTTTCTTAAAATTAATAGAACTTCCATGAATAGAGGCAAATTTTAAAAAGAAGTCATGTCTTAAATTGGGATGTCGCGAGTAATAGAAAGGAGGTAAAGTTCATAAATGAGTTAGATGTCTGATTATGCAAAACCTTAAGCACTGTACTGAAGACAAGGTAAGGGTGAAGTAATCACATCTCTATAATCTAGGAAAATGAGCAAATCAAATACATAAATATGTACTCGTCAAATGCAATTTTCCAACTTTTGTTATGGGTTGAATTACACAATAAATAATTAAAATAATTTTTGTGCATTGGATTTTTTTTTTTCTGCAATTCTTTGTACATTAAAATGATAGAAAATTAATTTGAAAAGACATTCACATCAATTAGATCTTAACATTGAAGGCATTGATGTAAGTCCAATTTTTTGTTTTAATGCGTTTATGTTTGGTGACCAATATTGCTGTTTTGATTGATGTAAGAACGAGATGCAAATGTGACATCAGCCCTCCCATGTGAGATAAATAGTGTGAGAAAGAAACTCTGTTATCTTATCAACTAGTGCAAATCCCAGTTTTGAATGTATAATCCATACCTCATTTCAATCCACACCATATTATCTGAAGACTTGTAAATCATCCCAAGTATAAATAATAATAACAACACAATTTGTCCCATTATATGGGGAAGAAGATCTTATAATAAAAATCTTCATTATGAAATACTCTAACTAAAAAAATGTAGGCAACACATAACAATTAAGTGCTTTATTACCTTAATATTTTGTACTTTCCAGTCAATCAAATCCAACGAAGAACCCTGTTTCACTTCATGCTCAGCTATAAGATAATTGGATATATGCTACAAAAAAAAAAAAAAAAATTAAAAATCCAGATAAATCAATAATTAAAAAAAAATGAATAACTTGGTGTTGGAAATACTCTACTATTAACATTTCAAAATCGAATCCTAACTCCTAATAACTGGTTCCAGGTCTGGGTTTGGAAAAGAGGAGAATTGGGTTAAAGATTTATAAAATCCAATGGGCTGCTGAGGTATGTTAACCTGATAAAAAGACTTGCTTACAGGAAGAAAAACTCCAGACGAAATACCATGCTGGTGAGCAACACATCAACTTCACATTATGGGAGCCGAAATCTTCAGTTGGACGAGTCCTGGAAGATAATCACCAGGACCGAGAGGAGATATTGCAGAACTGATGATCTGCAGAGGGATCTACCTCTGTCAGAAAAAACTGCTAAAATTAGAGCCATCATGACCAAAGGTAGTATAAAGTACTTATTAAGTTAGATTCAGCATTAGCAAATTTAAATGATTTTCCAGAAACGTAACAATCACAAATGTTAAGGGATCACACTGTGGTTAGATTATTTAAGATGGCAAGTTAGACTCAGCATTCACAAATTTAAATGATTTTTCAGAAACGTAACAAGCACAAATGTTAAGGGATCATATTGTGGTTAGATTATTTAAGATGGTAATATTAAAAATTTGTTAACATGTAATTATCACAGTTAGAAGCAAATATTATCTCAAAATATCAGTCTTCTTCAACAACTACTGATAGGAATTGAATAAAATTCCATATAATTTTTAAAATAGAAGTACTAAAATATTATGTAAAACAAATAAAATGGGGAAAAAAAAACTGAAATTGATTGTGGATTTTAAGTTTAAAACAAACTAATAATTTCAAAACACAACTGAAGAAAATGAAAAAGATATATAGTTTGATTTTATAAATACCCTCAAACAATCATTATTGTCATGGCCCATGGAATCGTAATAGTTTATTTCTTTCTTCATTAGGTCTACAACGATTAAGCACCAATGCATATGCAAGTGAATAGGTATAATAATCAGCTGTTTTTCAAATATGTTCACCTAGAAAGAAAACGATAGTTTAAATAAAAGAAACAATGATTTCTTGAGTAAAAGTCTAAGTAAGTTGAGAAATTATAGCACAATTCTTCTTCTTAACTACAGTAGATGGCAGTATTGAATACCATCTACCAGACTGTCAGCCCAGCACTGCCTAAATCCGCAGACCCGCCTCCATCCGCACAGGCATTGTAACCAAAAGTCCTACCCATTGTTGTCGACTTATCTTAATGGTGTTGGTGATATCCGCATCATTGTTAAGGCCCATCAGCTCTGTACTGATGCATTTTCAGACTCCATCTTTATAGGTCGACCCATAGATTCTAAAGACAATTGTCAATTTAAGATAGTAAATATCTTAAAAAATATAACAGGTACGACATAAATATAGGATTCTTCTGAAAGGAAATTTTGTCAGATTTATTTATATGATCATTACAAATTTTATATCACAATCTTCATACTTCCAAAAACACTTAATGATGTTTCAGATCATATTTATCCATTATTAAACATTTTATTTTTATACTATTTATCTATTTTTTAAATTATCTTTGTATTTGTAGGATTTGTCAATTTAACATAGTGTAAATCAATTAGCTCTTTGTTATAACTTTGAAATAATATTTTTTTGAACAATAAATCAGTCAGAGTTATGCCTTTGATAAAAAAGCGTAGCAACCTTAATTCTAATTTATTTAGAATCTTGCAGTTTGGCATTTCCCTTTATCTTTATTATCTTTGTTATTAATTGTCTCTTCATTATAAAAACAAACTATGAAAAACATAGTGACATTTTATGAAGCTACCTCACTATTCCGATTTTAACTGAATTTGTTACGTTTAATGTTGGATAGGATAAGTTTTTCTGTTTAACGCAATGTTTTGGGGATATCAGTGAATACCCAAAAAAGTTTTTTTGCCTGAGAAATAAGTGCAATACAAAAAAAAAAAAAAAAAAAAAACGGATTTTCCTCGAGATATATAAGTGAAACGCCGCAAAAAGGGACTTCTTCATTCCGAGATTGGAAACTTTTGCTATGTTTATTTCTTTAAGTATCCCCAATGAATTCCTTAAGTCATATGTTTCCGAGCTCTCCATAAACTTTACAATAATTAAATAAAGATCACCTTTTAGGGTATAATTCTTCATAACATATAAACATTAGTGATTTTTTGAGCACATGTAGATAGAAGAGGAGATTAATGATATAAGTATTAATAAGAAACAAGAAATTAATGATAAATAAGAAAAAAAAATTAGGTATAATTACTTTTTTTGTCCATCGTTTCATTCCAGCATGTCCCCTTGATTGAAGCCCAGCATAAAAGAAGGTACTAAAGGTATGAATTGGTGGGTATCTTTCAGTTTTCTGAGCACGATCTTCCAATAATTGCATATAAAAATTAATAACCTAAAATTAATAAGAAGATTACACAAGAAAATGATGTAGCCAACATTGAAATATTATAATAAAAATCCAAGTAATTTAAAAGACTAAACTATGTTTTAAGAGGAAATACTGTTGTAATTGTAAGAAAATAAAATATCTAAACAGTCTCTAACAAATGTCTTCAGAGTTAGTTATTAGGATGAATTGATCATTAGAAATAGTCTAATTTGAAGTCATGTGAAAAAATTAGCTTTTCTTCAACTTTTTAAAAATGACAGAAGTCTGTCTTTGTCTGTCTATGACACTCAAATGTTAAAAATTATTGGAATTCTGATATTATTAAATATTGATGGACTCATAGATACCATCACAAACTTAATAGATTCTGCAATGGTGATATTTAATTGTTAAGTGCCAAATTTAATCTTATTTATAAAAAAATTATTTTATCAGACATTAATAAGTATAGTTTACTTTGAAGAATGTAACATGCCATGAAAAAAGTAAAATAAAATGGAAAATGCTTTGTACCTATGATTTGTTCGGAGTATTTAATATTTATATTGAATATCTCAATTTATGCTGAACAGGAGTATTGAAGTTAATTTACCATTTCACATGTTTTTGTTTGTTTCCTTATAATTTTTATAGTAAATGGAACCTTCATAAGTTATTCTTCAAAATAATTTGTGATTATATTTCTTCTTAACAGTTTTCTAAGTTCTAATCTGAAGTTACTCTGGCAAAACATGATACAAAGGGAAAGAACAGTCTCTGTATTAGGACAAGTGGATATCGGGTGCATTTACCCTTATCATGTTTTGCAGAGGCCACAGCCCCATCTAGTGCATTGAAAAATTAATTTAAAAAAAAAAAGAAAGATTTATTCAATTATGCACCATATCCCACTTTCAAGACATTTCCTGGAGATTGTAAAATGTGAACCTCAGACACACTTTAACCTTCATCATTGAATACTATTACAAATATAATTGATATATCTTTTAGGATCAACGCTAAAAATAAAATAAGAAATTTTAATTCACTTACCTCATCATTTAACCAATTAAGCCCATTCAAGGTTTGAATATCACGTCGTGTAATTTTCAAATTGAACTTCTCTGTCAGTACTTCATGCTCTGGAGATCTGACTAATGCTGCTTTTATTTTCAGCTAAATAAATGTAAATTAGTGTAGATTATGTCTTTTGTAATTAAAAATATTAACATAAAATGAAATATTTTTGTCAATTAATAATAAAAATTGATAAAACAATTTTTTTTACCTCAGCTGCCTTTGACAATGTAGGCAAAGGTTTAATTATTGGTGAATATTTTTCTTCAGGAGTTTCAGTAATTAAGGCTTCTGTAATTTTGAGATGTCGTTCCAATTTCTTTTCAAGGATCTCTTCAAAAGCCCTACGATTTTCATCACTCCATGCAGTTGCTTCCTTGTAATAACGATCACGAGTTTCAATAAATGACTTTTGTGTTTCCTCATAGTCTTTCATTCTAAAATAAAAATGAAGTTCTTAATATGAATCCTGCTCAGATATTAATTAGTTTTCGATCATGTAAATATCATATGAGGCATAGAGATGAAATATGAAATAAACCCAAGTTTGAAAATTTATCACGAAACCCAAAAACATACATGATTCAGGTGATTGCTTTTTGATAAAATTATTATTGGATACAATAGAGCCCCACTTAACCGGTCACTTTGAGACTGACACCCAAGCTGGTTTCTCATTTGTCTGCATAATCAAAGCTGAAGGTATTTCATAAGAATATATTAACAGAAAGGTAGAATAATATTTATAAATTAACAATGACAGCAAAGTTATTTTACAAAAAGTTTATGATTTTCCATTGCTTGTTTAGATTCATAATTTGCAAGTGCAAAATCACTCCTCTTTTCATGATTAAAACATCTACAGGCATTGAACCGTGCCCCTCTTTAATGTACATCAATGCCACCGTCTAATCCTTAATGCATTCATACTACAATTTTAATGCTCTAGTAAAATTATAAATGTATCCGAATAAGTTTCTTAACACTTGGCAAACATTTTGACCATAATTTCGAGAATTCAGAAGCCAGATTTTCTTTGTATGCTATAACTGACATGTAAAATACATCCTTGATATTGATGTTTAACACAATTCCAAGCAGGAGTGTGTTTTCACTCTCCGAAAGTTGTAAAAATTTGAAAGAAATTTATGACTGTAAGCATTTTGAATTATTGATTAATTTTGAATTGATTAAGGGCTCATTGGCCCCAGTGTTGGACTAATCTTGTCACATTAGTGGGGATGAAAAGTTGTACTGCTGTTCAGTTTATAAGAATGGGGAGGGGACTTTTTCAACTCCAGCAGTGCTTAGAGAGTCAAATTGAAACTTGTAAAATCTATTTTTACTTATGGAATTTAGCATGACTCAAATCATTCATTGAATAAACCTGAACTCATTCAGGATGATAATTATGACCTTATGTATATGGAATAGGACAACAAGCTCAGATTCAGTGGTTTAGCTGATTTACTGATAACGAAAATTGGTAGTTTGTGACAACATGCAGCATTTCAACAAACACTCATAACATTACATTTGTTTTTCTTAACTGATCAAAAAGGTTTAATTTGAAAACATTTTAAAATTCAGCCCAGTCTCATCCAGAAATTGATTCCTTTTTTTTTTTTCTTTTCTCACTAGACCGGTTAATAGGAATTCTACTAGTACAGTTTTTAAACTATAACGGATGTAAGTTAGCAGAATATTGTTCAGCCTTTCTAAACATAATTATTTTTTTTGTTGTCCATTTGGCTTAACAGACCTTGTAGATCTTTGGTCGCCTGAACCAGCCTTCTCCACCTCTGCCTATCTTGGGCTACTGCTTTCCAGTTTGCAGCATGAAGTTCAGCGGTATCTTTGTTAATCCTATCTATCCATCTTGTTTTTGGCCTCCCACGTGGTCTCTTGCCTACTACTCTGGCATTCATAGTCATGTAAAGGCGTCCTGATGGATTGCTACGAGCTACATGCCCTGCACATTATAACCTCCTTGCCTTCATGTCATGAGATATCGACTGACCCGTTTCTTTCAGCAGTTCTTTATTGTTCCTCCTCCTCCATCAGTCAAGGTTCTGGTTCCATATAGATCCTGTTATTCTATGTAGAACTTTTCTTTCGAATCTCTCAATTCTGGCTTCTAGTGTGCCGGTTAGAGCCCAGGTTTCACACCGCACAGAACTGGCTTAATCACAGCGTTGTACACCGTTATTTTGAGATTTTTCTGGATTTCAGTACCTTTGAATGAGAGAGGAAAGATCTGTTCGCACTTGTTATTCGCTGGTCTATCTCTGTTTGTTGATCATTTATTGAGGTTATTGTGGAGCCGAGGTGTTTGAATCTGTCTACTTTCGGGAATGACTTAGAGTCCACGCAGATCATGTTATTAGGGTGGATGTTTCGGCTAACTATCATGTATTTTGTTTTATCTACATTGACCTGTAGTCTGATTTGCTCTGCTTCTTTTAACAGACTCCGAGCGAGTCTCTCAATATCCTCTTGATTACTTCCGAGGACAGCTATATCATTGGCATATGCTAGGATTTTATGTTTCATTCCAACGTGCACCCCTCCTTCTTCGCATGAAAATATATATAAATATATAATTAATAAAACAATGTTTTAAAAAATAATCTAGAGATATTAAATAAATATTAACATCTGTTTATAGTAATTAACTATGCCACCTTAACAGTTTTTTTATAAAGTAATATAGTTGATTTAATTTTTTTATAGTATCTATTTTTAATAGGTGATAAATATTCAGGACGGAGTCTTTTTTAAATTTTTGCCAACGTTTCAAACCCAAACATGTGGGTCATCTTCAGGGCGTGGTTTGAGCACTGAAGATGACCCACATGTTTGGGTTGAAACGTTAGCAAAAATTTTTAAAAAAGACTGCGTCCTGAATATTTATCACCTATGATATGTAGAACAGTCGACTAACTTCCTTCAAGTATCTATTTTTAATATGTTCTCTACACTAATGTCTTCTCTGGATTCAGCAATAAATCTCTTCAAGTACTTATTTCTTGGTTTGACGAATTTGATGCATTAAATCAAAAAATGAGACACTGGTTCAGTTACAAGGCAGTTGCATGCTTCACATAATTCATTAGATTTAATAGTGAAGGCAGCACCTTTTATGCATATCTTAACGAAGTCATAACTTACTACTCTGAGATGGCTGACAGCTCTTAGTTTGTTCAAATTTAGAGACTTGAATCGCAGATAGGCTTCTGGTCCAGTGGTATATTTTAATCATACATCATATTATAAAATATATATATATATATTAATTTCTTAACATTTATTTTGTATACCTAATGAGCAAAATGTTATTTAATTTAATATTTTTGTTTTGTCAGTAACATCGAATATTTTCATGATCGAATATTCCTCTCAAGTACTTAATGACAAAGCCATTATCTGAACATAAATGGATCAACTACAATAACTAATTTATGTTAACAAAAACTTTCAATTGGTAACCTTCGGGTAACATTTAAATTGAATGATTTGGCTGAATAAAGCTATATTACATCTTCGCAAAAGCTGTTTTTTTTTTTTACTAAATTATAGTTCAGTGTAGCTCCTATTCCTATCACACATTAAGTTATAAGAATAACACTGCCATAAGATATGGAGGGAGGGAATAATGGTCTATGCTACTTTCAAGAAAAAAAGCTAATTATTGATCATCAGTAAATAAAAAGAAAACTAGAAAGACCCTTATTCGGCCAAATCCTTCAAATGTTCCTTCTGTGTTGTTTAAAGCAGCTTTCAAGGAATTCAATTTCAAGCATTTATGCTTGAATATTTTCTGAAACTCAATGGATTGGAAGTTAGGAAACTTTTGAACATAAAATCAGATTGGAATCAATATGTTTTGAAGGAAAAAACAAGCACCACCTTCAAGAGGGCACTAAATAGTTTTGAAGGCATTAAACATACAAAAAATGGATTTATCCCCTTTTCATCTCCACACCTAATTTAAACAAGAAAAAAAGCTTAGATACTTACAAATTAACTACCCAATCCTGATGAGTACAAGGATGATCTTTCAACTTGACCTCAAATGAATTAACTCTAGTAACACCCATTCTGGTACCTATAAAAAATAATATTAAATGTTTTAAATATATGTTTAATTCACCATACTTAATTTAAGACTTAAATCCTGATTGGAAGTAGATTTCCAATAAAAAATATATATTAAAACAGAATATGGAAAGCATCATATGCATTTCTGGAAACATTAATATATGATAAACCTAGGAAGGGTTCCACCCCATCAAGCTAAAAAATCTTACTTACTGTTAGGCGCTTTGATCCTACAAGGACTTAAAGCAAGTCATTCCTATCTTTCCCTCGTGTCCTCTATATTCTTACTCAAGAAAACAACTTGAGGTCCTCCTTAATGTCATCTAACACTCTTGGTCTTCCTCTGTATCATTTCTCTCCAATTTTTCCATACAGCAGATATTTTGGCATCCGTTCTACATGTCCGAGCCATCTGAGATTTTTTTTTTTTTTTTAGAAAGGATCATTTTACAAGGTCTGGTTTTCCATACATTGCACAGAGCTCACAATTCTTCCTTAATCGCCACATGCTATTTTCTCTTATTGGCCTGTTATATCTTCCTTGGTATTTTCCTTTTCGAGACATTGAGTCTCCTCTTTCACTTTCATCTGTCAATACCCAGCATTGACTGCGATAAGTCAAAAGAGCTTTGAACTTCAATTGTTTTTTATATGACCTAAAGTCACTTCTTACCTGCATACAGCCTTGTATTCACTTCCTCAATTATTCATTTGTCACCTGTTAGGGACAGAATCAAGATATTTAAAAGATTTTACATTCACCAATCCTGTTGTAGGTTCCTGGAAGTTTTTAAATATTTCGTTTTTTCTTCATTGACATGAAAGCCTACTTCTATAACTTCCCTTTTAAACTCTTCAAAAGCTCCTTCAAGTACTGCGGAAGTCTATTATAAATAGTTCAATTAGGATTGTTTCATATTGCCCTAATAGCTTTTTCCAAAGCTGACAAGGACAGGTGATAATGGGTCTCATTGCCTCAGGTCACTATTTACTAATTCTTCTTATAGCATTCCTTGTATTTTTACCTTCATCCTGCTATCATGTATAGTTATTTTGGCAAGCCTAGTGAGCTACTTGGAAATTCCCAATTAAAGCATTATCTTAAGTAGCTTCTTTCTATCAACACTGTTGTATGCCCGCTTGAAATCAATAAATAAGCTATGAAGGTAAAAATTAAATTCATATCTCCTTTCAAGAATATATCTTAGTGAAAATATCTGGTCTATGGTTGATCTTCCATGCCTGAAACCACACTGATACTTGCTCACTATCAGTTCAGAGCACTTCATCGACCATCTGTTTGGAAATGCAGAAAATACCTTGTAGGTTGTGTTCAATAATGCTATCCCTTTATAATTATCACAAGATAGTTTGTCCCCCCTTTTATGTATGGGACAAACTGCTGCTATTTTTTACTCTTCAGGTATTAGCACTTCAAACCAATTGGAATAGAATAACTTTTTAGATCATCCCCTCCATTTATTTAGCATTTCTGAATGTATGCCATCAATACCAGGAGCCTTATTGCTCCTTAATCCGACAATTATTTCTTCAACTTCATCTTGTTCTTGTGGCTCTCCTTTTTCGGGTACACCTATTCACCATTTAAGCTGCTTAATTCTTTCTTCTTTATCTTGGTGCTTGTGTTCTACAAGAATTTCCTTGAAATATTCTGACTATCTCTGTAAAATTTGAACAGGCTCACTGGTCCTCTCTTTTGTTTTGCAGTGTGTGTAATGTTTTTCCAATGTTTGTTTCTAAAATGAAGTGAAATAAATAAATATTATGTTTTGTGTTTTACGCAGAGATTAAAATCATTCTAGGTCATCACTCTGTCACCGAATTGTAATGTAATAAGAATTATGTTGTCACACTACTGAGATAAGTTGAAGTGAAAGAAAATGAAATTTAAAAAACTTTAATTTTTGCTGTCTCCAATGATGAACAAACAAACTCGATTGTAAACCTCTTCACACACAAAAAATGGAAAACCGTATTAATAAGTGATGTAAAAAAATACAGCTCAACACAGAAAGAAGCCTCATCAGTTCATGAGTATTTACTGAACATCAAAAATAACTTCCTGAATACTTCACTCCTTTGAAGCAACACCTTCAGCTGAGAAGAAATAAAAGCTGAAATTGGGCATGGTATCTGTTGGTAACCAATTGTCATGACAGCAACTGCAATTATCATCACAATCAAATGACCACAACAACTACTCTATTTGCTCCAGTCAGATACCTCATCCGTTTTCATCTTCCAATCTCTGAGGGATGGAGATTTCTGATTTTGTAAGAAAAAATAAAGCTGTAACAAAAATAAAGTAAATATAAAATTTTATTAACAAACCGTTTTTAGGAGAAACGCTCAAGACTGAAGTATCTTCATTAATTTCTATAACAGGAGGAGTTGCAACATAACGAACTGAGTTCCTTGAGTCATTTTTAGAAGCAGTACTGGGATTTATCTTTACTTCTGTAACCTCATCATCATCACTAAAACAGCATAAAAAATAATTTATGAATTGAATGCATTGGTGTTCTTAACTTATTTATGACTACCATAGCAATCAATCAGTTTATAACTTGCTATATAAATGTTACACATTTTTCCGGTTATTTATTTAATCAATCCATTATAAATATTAAATTAAAAAAAGGAATACTTTTTTAATAATATAATGATTGATGTTTCTAATAATATCAGGATGAACATAAAGTATACTTTGTTGCAATTCCTTTTATAATATAAGAAAACATATAAGAGGATTTGCACAAAATAAATGAGAAAATCAATGGTGAGTGGCACAGAAATGATTGACCGTAGTTCTAACTTAAGAAATAGTTTGGGAGGCTGCGATCAACAATTACACTATGTTGGTGTAATGTTTATTTATGGATTATGTTTCAACCTATGCACTATACATACAAAACATTATTATTAATTGGTACAAGGTAAAAAAAAAAAAAAAAAAAAAAAAAAAAAAAAAAAAAAAAAAAAAAAAAAAAAAAAAATGAAAATATGAGTTAATGTTAAATTGGTACAATATATCAGTTACAGATCTATTATAGAGAGTGAGAAATGACATCTAGTAAATGAAATGAGTATAAACAGAGTAAAGTAGAAGAAAAAATAAATGGAAATGCAAATTGTAAGCAATGATATATAAGTGAATTGAAATGTATATTAAAACTGATAGAAATATAAACGGTAAAGAATGATGAACAACAATAATGAACAGTAAACAAGTGAATGAAATGTAAATGGTAGACAATGATATAAAAGTGAATATTAATATTGTAAAATTCTTTATTATCGGTATATATAAATTAGTTTAATATTAGTCATTTCTTATCCTGTAACTGATATCTTGCATCAATGTTACATTAACTCTTATTTTTATTTTATTTTATCCTTGTGTCAATTAATAATTTTTTGTCTCTTATTCTTTTTAGCCCTGCACTCCACTCTCTCATCAACTATTTCTTCAAGTTATATGTCAATCTTTATTGCTTTAAAATTCAATTATTTGATTTAAGTTGAGTGTATTTGAGGTGTTATTATATTAAGCTTCTTACAATCTGGTATAAAAAGGTAATCCATGCTTCAGCAGTTGGTAGTTGGTTCCTAGTCGAGTCAAATTGTTAGTACTACTTTTATAATCTAAACAAAAATGAGAGAGAAATAAAACCTCATTGACAGAGCTCCCCTCCCCTGCTCACATTTTTTATTTATTTAGTCATTTCTTTATAATACTAGTATTTATAATATGAAATGAGAGGACAATGGCCTATTCATCGGTAAGTAGCACAGCACAATACAGAATCGTGAATCGCTTACTTGCAGCAGTTGATTTTTATGATGCATTCATGAATAGCATCCCAATGCTGTAATAACCCTTCTTGCCAAACAAGAAAGGGGAAGGAGAAAAATAAAATAAAGTTCTAAGTAAATGAGTATTTTGAGAATTTTTTTTTTTTAATTTTGAATGCCATTATACAGAAAAAAATGATCAGTGTTTGTAAACAAATTAACAAACTGTTAGGAAAATGAGTAACGAAAAAATTATTAGTTATTAAATGGAAATTAAAGTTATTAAATAAACTTTCTAATTAGTCAGTAACCAAGAAGATTTCTAGTATTACAAAAAATAAATAAAATAAAAAATGTGAGCAGCAGAGCTTTGTCACTGATGCTCTATTTCTTCCTCTTTTTTATTTGAATTATGTAACTAATTTAACTATTAAATTTCTTTGTCATTTGACATATGTTTTATTTCGTTATTTTCAATAATAAACAAGATTTATTAATGAACCTATTATTTATTTATTAATTATTTGTAATCAACCAAGAAACATTTACCTATTCTCATCAAGACATAATTAATTAAATTACTTATTTTCATATTATAATACTATATGGTGATTGACCAATAAGCCATGCAAATTCCATTTTCGTGACTGATCAATAGGCCATGCATATTATTCCCAACAGCGAACTAGTTTCAATTGACTTCATCTTTCAAAATTATATAAATTGATTTAATCAATTATTTGAGAGAGATAAAAATTAAATAACAAGAACTTAGAAAAACTATAACTACAAACTCATTTAGGCGGGTTTTCATAGCATTATTTGAACACTGTTGAGAACATACATTGCTGAATTCTCAGAAGTAGAGTATTAAGTCAATAGCCTGTTGCCCTTGGAACCTAATATAGTTGCATCAGTTTCATCATTTTATAGTATGAAGTGATCAAGAAAATATATTAAAAATACTACACTTGGGAAAGAAAATAAAACTTGCTTAATTAATAATATTAAACAAAATTGAAGATAAAGATAAAAATATTAATAGTTTTCTCATTGGCTATTGCAGAAGAAATCCTGTTAGGGAAATGTTTGTCTCAGAAAAATTGAAGTTTTTTTCCAATTTTTAATTTAAAACCATTAATGTTAATCACAGCTGCTGTAATTCTTGGTCTCAGTTTAAGGTAAATAATTAGAAAAAAACAACTTATCCAAAGAATAAAACAAAATAGACATAAATTATTTTATTTTCAAAATAAATAAATAAAAATTATTATTATAAGATAAATAATATATTTATATTATATATAAATAAAAAACTTTACAATCCAGAAATCTGTTCTACTCTGTGGTCAAGAAACAAATAGCCTGTTCTTGGAACAGTAGGAATTGTCAACTGAATATATGGGTGTATTAGATTGATCAGTCTAGAGTAAAATATTTTAAAGATTTTACACTCTGCAATGTATTACTTACTTAAGGCTAATGTGCCATGAAAAAAAAAACATTTTTTTACTTGGCAATCAACTAACAAAACAAAAGAGTAATATAAAATCATATTCCGTATCATCTAATTCTTGATACAGTGCATTTCACTCTTAGTAAATAAACAAATAAATATTTGAATTTAAATAAACCAACCTAGTCAGGTCTACAAATGTCCCTGGTTTAATTGGTGGAGACTTCAGCTGAGGACTAGTAGGTATTTTACCCTCCAGCATGGATCCAAGCACACGTCCATAACTATTACGCTCTTCCAAGTCAATAACTGCCTGCCATAAATAATATAAATAAATTTTAGATACATTGTCAATATAATCTGTATTTGTTTAATAATGAAGAGTTAAATTTATGACTCTGTATAGGGCTACTAAAAAAAGGGATAACAGAAATTAAAATTGTTATAAAAAATAAATAATTATTCCAAAATAAAACCAAGAACTCAGAATACATTTTTAATCATAGTAGAATATAATAGTGTCAGCAGATTATCTACATCAATATGATGAAAAAAAAAAATTATATATTTCTGATATTGATAAAATTATTGTTTATCATTGAAGAGTTCACTTAGAACATCTTTAGCAATAGAAAATCACCATAAATGAGATATAAATCTGTATGGGAATGATCTAGAAGGCTGAATAAAGTATGACAAAAATAAGATACAAGTTAAAATATGCGAGTGATTTAGGAGGCTGTGTATATACAACATAAATGAATATAGGCATGGTCTGTGTTACAGACTCCTTTTTATCAAATTATTAACATCCAGCTGAAACTTCGTAAATAGCTGTATCTTATCATAACTTACAAATATCTTATTTAAGAAAATTCTTGGAATTGGAGAGTTTTTAATCTGGAGGTTGCCAAACTGCCTATTTAATTAGGAACTAAAAACTTGTAAATACCCATCTGTTTTCCACTTGAATTGTAAGATAACTTGAGCACCAAGTCGAGAAAAAAGGTGGCCTTAAAAAATATTGAGCCATTTGGCATGACTTACACCTCCAACTTTTCAAAATAACGAGGTTATATAGGACAAATGGCCCAATATTTTTATAGGCCACCTTTTTTCTCGACTTGGTGCTCAAGTTATCTTACAATTCAAGTGGAAAACAGATGGGTATTTACAAGTTTTTAGTTCCTAATTAAATAGGCAAAGTTTGGCGACCTCCAGATTAAAAACTCTCCAGTTCCAAGAATTTTCTTAAATAAGATATTTGTAGGTTACTATGAGATGAAGCTATTTATGAAGTTTCAGCCTGTACCACGGACTAATAAATTTACAATTAATTCAATTAATGCTGTAACTCTTATGGAACATGCTGAAAAATAATAACAATAAATTGGAATTAATTTTACATAATATTCCATTTTAATTTTATAAAAAAAAGTAATTATAATTTTTTGAAATTACAGATGAAGTGTCCTCTCTGTTTAATAGTAGCCCTTGATTTCCTTTCCATTTTGCATATCGTTATATAGCTGATTTCCAAATAAAATGTACTGCAGCTCTCGAAGCAAATGAGGTGCAGATGCAGAGAACCTTATTCAATTAGGTCTAAGTATGGAGAACATATGCAAAGGCAGGGGAAGGAATTTAAGATTTGTATAGGGAAGGTTGTATATAGCAGTCCCAGAAATTAAGTGAAGGGGACATAATTATTAATGATGTAATCAACTGCGGAGTACATTCATTTATGATTTAAGAAAGTGGGAAAATAATCTTAAAAGAGTGGGCCAGGAATGAGATAAAACTGTTGATCTAAATTGAGATATTACAGTTACAGTTTTCGAAATGATATTGCATAAACCAAAGGCGCTACTCTCATGTATTCATAACTGGTGGTATCATAACAGAGTTTAATTTAAACAATAAGTAATTGGGTGAATTATATAAGATCCCAATTCAATTTTTACCAAATTAAATATATATATATATATATATATATATATATATATATAATGTGGTAGTAAAGATCACTTTTCTGGCTCTCAGAAGGGATGGATTTTGATGAATGAGGTATTAAACGAAAGGAAATTTAATGGAGTAGTGACAAATTAAAAGAAATTTCTATAACAACTGAAGCTTCACCAAGTATGTCTTGAATAGACAATCTAGATAAATTTATATTCTATAATACAAACAAACATTTTTCATTCATGTCGCTTACTATGCATTGAATATATTAGGGAAAAGGATACCTATTTAAACTAAGAGTTCTCATTGGGGTATACCAGTATTTTTTATTTCACAAAACCCAGAACAAACTGTAATAATTCCGTTGTATGACAAATTTAAATATTTTAACAATTTTTGGAAAAATTCAATAATAAAAGGATTCAAGGATTCAACAGTGAAGGAAGATAAAACAATACACCTAACAATAGATAAGGACTAATTTTCACTGTAGATTTTTTATAAATAATGATTAGTCAAATGTAACTTAATAAAACATGAAATTTAAAATCAGATTAAAAAAAAAATATTGATTTCACTTTTTTGCTAACTAACTTGGAAGATCTCATCCGAAATCGGGATATAAGCTGTTACTTTACTGATAAACTTACCGAATTTACTTCCAACAGAATTGAGTTGAACAGGTAACGAGAACTTCAACTTCATATACTTGCCATTTACTGTTAAGGGAATAGAATGGCATCATAAAACAGTGTTCCTGGAACAAACCCATGAGAGATTAAAACCCTGGAGGGATTCCCACTTCTATAAAGTTAATTGGATAAATCATACTTTATAATATAAAGAAAAAAATCAATACCAACTAATATTATGATACATAATGCGTTGTAAAGGAAAAACAATAAAATTGAATCCCTCTGGTATCTGTTCCAGTAACAATACTTTATGAATCAAATGCACATCTTAACAATAGAGCCAACCGTCATCAGGAATCGAAGACAGATACTATATGCAAACTAGAAACAAAATGAGAATAGTACTAAATCTGTTATTATGTGCTAATGTGTCCTATCTTTAAGAAGGGCTCTAAGTTTCTGGTAATTCCAGAGGCAAAGAACTCACTCCCGGTTCTGTATCCGTAATATGAAAATATAACAGGCAACTATTCAGACAGAAGAGGAAGGGGTGCAAAACAGGTGCTAGAAAAACGATTGGAAGAAGCTTAGGAAGTGCACGCCTTATTTCTTACTTTCAAGGTGGTATATGATTCTGTGCAAATTATCTGTGGAAGATCATGCATGGCACAGGAAATTCTGGGATATTGATGAGATTAATGAGGGCATATATAAGTTATCCTAAATGTCTATTTTCAATACAAGAAGAAAAGGGGTTGAAACTCTTTTAAAAAGTTCAATTTTAACAGTTTCTGTGAAAACTTTTAGGAAAAAAGTTCCAAAATAAAAGTTTCTAAGGAATTTTTTTTTTAATAAAGTTCCAGGTTTATAGGAAAAGTTTAATGAATTATTGAAGAACGTTTATCGGCTGTTCTACCTATCATGGGTGATAAATATTCAGGACGCAGTCATTATAAAGTTTTTATTGGTGCCGACGTTTCAACCTAAACATATGACGGGTGATCATGAGGGCTTGTTTCGAGCACTGAAGGTATTCGAGTACAAGTGCTCAAAACAAGCCCTGATGATGACCCACATGTTCAGGTTGAGACGTCGGTACCAATAAAAACTTTATAGTGATTGCGTCCTGAATATTTAGCATCCAGTGAAAGTTTAACTTTCATTTATATTGAGTTCTTAAAAAAAGTTCTGCTAAATGAAAAATAAACAGTAATTGGGCTTAGATTAGTTATAATTTGTCTTAAATGAATTACACATGATTCTAATGTGTCGTTTGATTGAGTAGCTATGAAATAAAGTTCTGTTAAAACCTTTACTTGAAAAGTTCTAGTTACAAAATAACTGAAAAACTATCGACAATAAAAGTTCCAGTTTTTAAAAATAAAAGTTTTTTTTTATTTCAAGCCCTGAAGGAAAAGTATTTGAATTCTTTGAAGTTTGAGGTAGTGAGATGAACTCTTATCGATGCTGTTCAGCTTTACCACGGAAAATGTGATAAGAACACCATGTAAAGACAGAAGGGTGCAAATGATGGGTAAATGAATCACTAAATCCTAGAATATATTGTTATATGTTATCATCTTTGAATATACATGAAAGTTTCTTCTACACCTTCACCTAGCCATCTATTTAACTTCTTATTTTCTTATAAGGTTTTAGTTTACAAAATTTAATGAATGGCAGTGCAAAACATTAACGGACGAATATGTGTTAAATTAAGTTAATGAAGGAATTTTTGCATTTTTTAATTTTAATTTACAATACTTTTAAGGTTTTGTTAAACTAAAGCATTTTTGCCTAATCTTCAGCATTCCACTTTTTGTGAATTTTTTAATAGGTAAGCCTCTTCCTATCCATAGGAATGATTGGCTTCACTCAACAGAATAGTAGAACCTACTATGGAAACCTAAAATTTCTCAAGTCTCCATTGTTGTCAAAGGCCACAAAATTAAAGCTATATAAAATGCTTATTAGACCAGTAGTCACCTATGGATTGGAAACCAGGTGTTTATCATTAGAGGATTGCCGTAAACTAAAAGTATTTGAAAGGAAAATAAAAGGTAACAATAAAATTGAGGCTATATTACAGAATCAAAACGTTATTAACTATATCAAGACAAGTAGGCTGAGATGGACAGAATAGAGAATGATGCATAGACGGGTACAGAAGGAAATATTTGAAGCACACTTCAGTGTGAAGAGGAAAAGAGGAAGGAGAGAAGCAGATGGAAGGATGAAGCGGAGAGAGACGCGAGGAAGTTAGGAGTTCGCAATTGGAAGAGAGTAGCACAGGACAGAGAGAAGTGGAGAAAAATCACTCAGGAGGGCAAGAGTCATGCTGGCCTATAGTGCTGGGGAGTTAGGTAGGTTGACTTCACTAAGCAAGAGTGTCTTTTAGGTTTTAAAGCAGGACCTTTCTCTCTCAGCCTTCTCCTGAACATCCATACTGAAATAACGACAGAACATAACTATTTACATAAGGATTTTCATCACTTTGTACTGATGTTTCCACGAAACAACTATTCACCAGTTACTTTCTTTCTTCCTGATCTAGATAGTGAAGAGAATGTATTAAGCACCCTGAGCCTAATAAGAGTATATTGAACAGCATAATAGGGGTCACTTCATATCAGATATGCTGTATCCTTTTTTTAAAATTAAAATAACCATGAAACATAAATTTTTCATTTGACTAATATAAAAAAACAAATTTTGATATAAAACTTATTATAATAAAAATCTAACAGTGTACTGAACTCCTTTCCTTACATTACGATGCTAAACAAATTGGTTTATAAAGGAGGAGCTTATTCCAGCAATAAAGAACAATTGTAACATTATGAAACAAACATTAAATTTATTCATAAAAGATATAGATATATACATATTATCTATCATTTGTTTATTTGGCTATCTGGAACTGTAGATGATACAAGTAAAGAAAATTACAACAATGGAATAGGTGTACCTTCAAAGAAGGATGTAACATTAAAAATAAATTAGTACCTGAGGTTTGTTTTGTAATCTGATTTTTATTGAAAAATTTATCAATGGTTCACTCATTCCATGCAAAGTATTGAAATGATTCTTCAAGCCTTTATTCTCAAGTTGAATTAATTTTAGAGAAGTTGTGGATTTCTTTTTCAATTCTTTCCTATTTCAAATTTTGTATCACTTCTTGTTAAAAATTTTTTAACTTTAAAATTGAAAACTTATGGGATTTACCAAATACAAGTCAAATGGCCAACCAAAGGGGAGAAAGGGAAAGAAAAATTCTTGCACAGCTGATTCTCATGAATGCCAGAAAATCTGTATAGCATCAATCAAAATGTATGAAAGAATAATCCATTAAATGAATCAATTTTGCCAAGTTTTGGAAGCAGCAATAAATATAAAATAAGTTTATTAAATGAGATAGGCAATGTTTATGGTGCCTAATACTTCTGAACAAAAGTGTGTATGATGCACTTTTTAAATACTTTAATTGAAGTTTAACATCAACAAATAAAAATAAATGCCAATCAATGGCTATGATACTTTATCCTCAATAAATTTCACAATAGAATGCTTGCTTCTTATCTGTACCAAGCGACAAAGTATCCAATTGATATATTCTAACCAATCTCCAATATTAAATTACAATATAAAGTTCAACTGATTAGAGAAAATTAAAACCTGTACACTTACTACAGATTTGGAACTGGAAGATTCAGTGCTAACTCGTTTCATTCGCATAGCAGGTTTAACAACAGTTGGAGTAGTAAGATCTATAGAAACAATAGGTTTTTTTTTGCCTTTAACATTAGATGTTTTTTTCCCATTTGACTCAAGTTCACTAGGTCTGCCTGTAAAAGAGTGAAATTTTATATTAACAAACAGTGAGAATAACAAATATGCTACTAATTAGTATTAATTAAAAAATGGCTGCCAGGATGATCAAATTTAACATAAAATTAAAGGTCACTCTTATATAGAAACATTATAATTAAATGCCCATGATATAAATTCTGTTTTTATTTTATTTTTAATTTTTATTTATATTTTGTATTAAAAGTTTAAGTTTATTTAAAGTTATTTATTATATGATTATTTTATAAAGTTATACACATCACTTAGTGCAAATTTTCTTCATGTATAAACTGAAATAATACATGGTAATATGTGTTCATTATTTCTTAATATTAATTTTGTTTCTGTATTCATTGACTAACTTTTCTGTCTTCCATGAAGACATGTTCTAAATCATATTTTTAATACTATGTATTGAAGTAGTATTTAAAATAATAAGTGTTCATAAAATACTTTTAATGTCTAATAAAAAGTATATTATTTTGTTTAATATATTAAATTATGTAAATCAATAGTTTATTAAAAAAAAAATTATGCTTGATATATAGAACAATGTAAAACCATCTTTTGTACTGCTAGAAAAAAGCATTTTCTGGAATCTTTTCCACCAGTTTAATGTGATTAATAAAAGTTTCAATATAATAGTGATGAGTGAACATAATGGTAATATATATATTTATCATTAAGTATTTTCATAAAGATTGAACGTCTACTATAAGTTTTGTAGTAGGTTTAATTATCTCTGGTTTATTAAATATTATAAAGTTGCTTTAATTGAAGTGAAGAACATAAATCAAAATATTTTTATATTTTATTAAATATTTGGTGGATATCTGGAAAATTTCTTTTTTAGTATCCTTTTTGATTAGTTATATTTTTTATAACTTAATATAGCTATTGTCTACTTATTATAGAACATGCAAAATCAATTTAACAAACTCAAGATAGAACTTTTATTGCAATACAATCTCTTTTGTTACTTAAACTAGTGTGTTATTTTTCATATATATAAAATTTTGTTACACTTCTGTATTATTTTATTTAGAATAATTTATCCTAATTTTGAATGTTTAGGCGTAGGGAGGTGGCGGTCCCATCGCCCGGTCATTGTACCGCAACCAGCCACTGGCCCTCCAGGTTGGGGGAACACTTACACGAACATTCACACACCAAGTACACTTTATACAGCACACTACAACACCTAAACACTACAGACAAAGGTCACCTACAGTACACACCCTAGGGTCACCTTCCCTAGGTAGCCGCCCCGGATGGGGGAGCTAGTCAGGATGCTCGGAGGAGGCAGCCCCTCTACCTGACTCGGGGGCAGTGGGCTGATAACCCACCCCACCTAAAGTACCTTATTACGAAACCTCAAAGAGAAGAAGCCGGACTGAATTACGGTAACAGACCCAGGAAACGCCTAAATGACCTAAGAATTGGATTTTGGAACATTTTATCATTACATAGACTAGGAGCACTTCATGCGCTCCTTGCAGAAGTGGACACATACAGAATCGACATAGCAGCTATCCAAGAGATCCGATGGATAGGACAGGGAATTATGGAGAAGAAGTACCATACACTCTACTATAGCTGCTATGAAAAGCATCACGTCTTCGGTACCGGATTTGTTGTGTCCAAATTCAATTGTTTCAAAATAAAAGGCACATTAAAAAACCATATTAATGTTTTCAAAAGAAAATCAAGGAGACTAAATCTTTTAAATGATTTAAAATTTACATTTCTTATAATCAAACCTTATAATAAAAGAATTTTCTTAATTAATCTTTAATTTCTCTTTTAATCTTAAAAATTTTTAAGGTTCTTTAAAAAAAAAAAAAAAATTGAATTGAATTGAATAAAAGGAGTACTTATCAAATGGAAAGCACTTCAGTCCAATAATTAAATATTTTTCTTAGTACATGAACGTCACTTAATACTGTATTTTAATTACTGTAAACACTCGACTTATTCTGTAAGCAGTCAAAAAGATAGAATATTATTCAATTCTAATTGATATTCTTGATCAAGTATAATATTTTCTTTTCTAATAGTATAATATACTATCTGGAAACTTATACATCTTTTAAAATACATAAAATAATGTTAGTAGCACAATGGATGTTCAGGCATCATATCAAGTACTTACCGTATGAAGTACTCCCACAATTCTTGACAGGTGACGTCATTTTATCACTTCCTGCACCAGTCAAATCTACAACTAATTAAAATACACACTTAAATAAAATGAACAATTTTAAAAGCGGGCATCAAAATCATTTCTCAATAGTCATTCCATCTCAAATCGACATAAGAGTCCAAACCTCACCACTCTAGATTTTCTTGAAATTTCCTATAGGTGTACTATTGATATCCTTGCACAGAGGCTATGTATCTTCTCTGTTTCTATGTATTGTAGAGGCTAGATTTAAAATATATTTGACTTAAACTTAAATTTAAAGATTTAACATAAATAAATATAAAAAAATATAATTGTCGGCAAAAATAAGGCAGGGTCAAACTACCTGGGCGACACTAATGGACAGATACACTAAACACTAATGGACAGATCTGCGAGAGGAACGCTGTATACCTGAGACAAGAAAAAGGTGGAGGTGAGGCTAATGGGGTTTGGGTTCCTGGTCCCCAACTTGGGCCAATAACAGATAAAAGGTTTACATCTTTCTTCCAGAGACCAAACGGACAAGCCGAACAAAGAATAGGTGGAGTCCCACATATGCGGTTTCCTTACTACAAATTGTAGGCACCAATAGAAAAAGAAAGGAAAAATCTATTGGAAGATAGAAAAAATGAGGAGTCAAGCCTAGGGGAGAGGAGACAGCCAAGAGAAAGATATGAAAGCAGAGAGTTGAAGATAAGCGATTAAAGACAGTCGAGTTTGGAGAAAGCAGAGGGTTGGCACTGGCTAGGACTCAAGCGAAGCGGAATTAGAGGCTTTCTCGGAGATGACGGTAACATAAAAAAACAGTAAGAAATAGCAAAGCGCTCCACTGTACAACCAGCTAAGTTATAATATTCATTCAGAAATGATCTTGTACACTTGTTTGGCAATCAATAACTTATTAGTAACTTAAATCAGTCCTCATACCAGCAGCATTCTCAAATAATGATTGTACATATGTATTTTTTGTTCGATTTAGAATTAGAGTAACAAATAGTAAATTGTAAACATACCATTGGAAAAGAAGTCTAATAGAAATTATATTATTCAATCTAGAATACTACAGTAGGGGGTCTGTGGTATCTAATCTTTAAATACATAACTGATATATTTTAAAGTAGCTCGGCTCCCTAGCGGAACCAATAAAAATACAAATATCAATATCAAATACAGGAAATACAAATAAATGCGGTTTCTGAAACTACCTTACCGCCTTAGAAAAGCGGTGTGGAGAGACATAGCACTTGTTCTAATTTTAGTAAACGTGCCAAAGCGAGTGCGGTCATGTCGCTCAGATGGGGGATCCCAAGGAAAGTAAAGACAGAAGGGTTGGATCCACCCAAGACAAGATGTTAAACACCTGGAAATGAACTGTTGCTGCTCTGCTATGCATAGACAGAGCTGTCAAGTGGAGGCTGCTCAATGAGTTCAAGACTCGTAATCGGATTGTGGCGATTATGTATGCATGTACAATTGAGATAAGACTTGAGGAAATGTGAAATATTTATAAGATATGTCAACTCTTTTTACAGAGCTGTTAACTTCTCATATGGGTTAAAAAAAAAAAACATCACAGTAGAATCACATAGAAGCGTACCTAATTTAGCTAGTGACGTAGGATGAGTAACATTTTACAAAATTTCCCATACACTTTTCTATTGTTATATTATAGATATATTATATAGATTAAGAAAATTTAATACAACTCAATTTCATTTTCATAGAAATTAAATATTTTATATTTACTCCTTGAATTGTAGTTGTTAATCACTGAGCAAAATATAAATGTCAGATGATAATGGTTTCAGTGTTAAAAAAAGTGAAAAATGAATTTAGATATCCATCAATTCTAGTCTATACACGGAATGTCTGGTAAATAATGGGAAACATTTAAATAGAGATGGTAAAGCCACAAAGTAACAAAAAATTGTAAATAAGCAGTGGTCCAATTCCATGTAAATAAATAGAAAATTTAAGTTTTTTTTAAGGCCAATTTTTTCGTTGCATAGGGTACAACTAAATAACCATTCAATTTAGGTTAGTACCAATTACAGCATAGTACACTAGATATATTTTATCTTTGAATTAATGTGGAAATTTAAACCATGGGTTAAAATTATTTTAAGGTGCTTAAATGGATGCTACAGCCCTTGTAGAACCTGGGCCTCTACCACCACTCTTCTCCACTCCTCACGGTCCACAGTAATATTCCTTCAATTTCTGATCCCCAGCCTCCTCAAGTCCTCTTCCAGATCATACAACCATCGCTGCCTGGGTCCGACCTCTTTGTTTTTTTCCTTCTGGAGTATCATTCAGCATCATTTTTGGAAGTCTACTGGGATCCACTCATTCAACATGAGTCTGCCCTTCTTAGTAACACTAAGAATGTCTGGCTCACCATATAACTTCATTAACTCTATGTTATTTCTTATTCTCCATCTATGCTGCTCTCTGACAGTTCCAAAAATCTACCTTTGTACTCTTCTCTCCCAGACCAGCAAGGCTTTCCTGTTTTCCTTGGTCATAGTCCACGTCTCACTGCCATACAATACAACTGGTCTAATCACAGTTTTATATATTACTAGTTTTGCTTTCCTGGACAGACTTTTGTATCATAGCGCCTTTTGCAGAGCATAGAAACATCTAGTTCCTGCAACCATCCTGCCTTTTATTTCCGCTTCCAAATTATTGTTTTCTGTCACTACCACGCCCAAGTACTTGAATTTATCACAGTTGCGAAACGTGTCTTCACCCAATTCAACAGTATCTCCTCTCTCTCTGATATTGTCAGGATGTTTTCATATACCTCATCTTTTCTGTGCTTATAATGAGTCCTAACTCTTGTGCTGCATGCTTGAACTCTCCTATAGCACCGGCTAGTGGTGCTTTAGTTCTCCCTGATATAACATCATCAGCATATACCATGTGTTACATGAGCTTATGAAAGATGGTTCCACAAGGGTTCGTCTTGATTTTCCAAATTGCAACCTCTAAAGTGAGATTGAATAGTACAGGAGATAATGGGTCCCCGTGTCTTAAGCCACTGTTAACCTCGAAACTATCTGACATATCCACTCTGGTTTTGATCATACAGCTTGTCCTTTCTTTAGTCATTCTGGTCAATATTATTAATTTAATAAATGTTAAGTTTTGTTTTTCATAAAGTTGAGAATTATTCCCATAAAAAAAAAAATCTGGTGTGATGGAGGTATCACACAACTTCCACTTACCTGTAAATAATTTGCTGACTAAATATTTCAGATGTATAAGTATAAACATATCTGTGCCTGTTTATAGTATATATTTATATTAAGAATGGACATTATATATGTATATATACATTTATCATCCCTTCCCCTCTGACTATGTTTACCTACATTTTGCTATCTGAAAAAGGACAACTGGGAAATCCCCCCTCCCCCCTGACCTTTTCACTTACCTACCAAATGTGTCAGTACTTGAACACCCTCAGTGTAATGATGGGGTGTGACAGAGATTTTATGTTACAGCTCCGACAGTGACAGCTCCGGGAAAATCACTGTGACTAATCAGTGATTTTTTTTTTGTGATAGTATATAATGTATATAATGGCTCATTGGCGAAAGCGTCACTGTGAAATCATAGTTTACGTGTTTAAAATTAAATTAAAATAAAAAAAAAAAAATTTTCTATGATAAATTTTATATTTGACGGGGGAAAATATTTCTGGGATCCCTTGGTTTCTGTATACAGCCCTGCAAAGCATATTTGAATTTATTTAATTTTTTATTTATATTTTAACAGTTAAATGAAAAACTTTCCGTTAATTATTTCAGACATGACTCATTCAGAAACATATGGCAATGAATGTTCAATTCATCAAAGTTCAAAAAGTATTTTTAATAAAATTTGACGAATAACTATTATTTTAGAAATAATTATTTCATGATTATTCGTTTATTAAATAAATGAAGTCAACAATGCCCAGATCGCTGAAGCGAAAAAGAAGTGATAGAGCTCTGATAGCTGTGATTTCACAGCGCCAACAGTGATCGTCACTGTTGGAGCGCAGTGATAAGAAGTATGATTTCACAGCGTTTATCACAATTAGAGTGCTATTCTCAGTGCTGTATCCAGAATTCTAGTCGTTAATTCTAATTAAATGATTTTATTCGATTACAATTTTAACTGTTTTTTTTTAAAAAGAAAAGTAAGTATATTATCAACCTGTAGGTACCTCCTCAGTAAGTTTATCAATTGAATCAAATTAATTAATCACAGTAAAAATATGAGAAAGTAAATATATTAATTAAGCTTCATGTTGGACTAGATTTTTTTTCTAATTCTGAATTATGTTGAATAGTTATAAACGATTATTTTACCTTCATAAACAGATATTTTTCATTATTGTGAATTGATACTATAATACAATTTAAGTAACATAAATCTTAAAAACAATTTAAGGCATAAAAAATCTGATGCGCGCAACACAAACTTCTGGCAAAGTTGGGCTATTATAAAATGTTTGAAGTGAATTTGTAACGGAGCTACAGCTTAAAGCTAACAAATCATTAAAACCATTATAGTAACAAAAACCCTGTTTATTATATCAATGGTAGGCACTAGCGGATCCAGGATTTGGTTTTGGAGGGGAGGGGGCTTCAGCCCGAAAGCTTTTTTTTTTCATAAAAATGATAATTACTTTGGAAAAAAAAGAAACTAACTATCTATATAAAATGGTGTTTAAGTGATTCCTTAAGTCCTTTTAAATGTAATTACATGAACAATAATACTTTAAGAGATAATTTTTTAATATACTTTTCAATTCAGCCCGAAAGCCCCCCCTCCTCCCCTCCCCGTAGATCTGCTCGTGACGGTAGGCAACAAAAACCTCGTTACTCCATCTGTTTTTGTAAACCACATAACTCCAGTCTATGAGCTATATATCTACGTATATGCCTAAAGAGATTGTATCAGTACATCAACCCTATAATGATTATGGATTGTTCGCCTCTAAGTTATTTAACGTCAGTTTCCATTGTAAAGTTTACTAAAATGAAATTACGATATTTTCATTGCCTGCCATAGATAGGTCAAAAGTTGTCACACTAATTTTAAGTAGATAATATTTAAATTTTCTAATACGTTACATGACGATTTTTCGGAATAAACAGACGTTTATACCTACTTGTCTAAATATAGTATCAGATCTAGAATTATTAAACTACAGTAAATGTATTTAAGGTTATAAACATATGTTTTATACATCCATGAAATATTTTTATATTTCACTTCTTCTTTCACACAAGTACAATGAAATAGTTTTTTAAACAATGTCATTGCCTTTATTAGATGGATTTTAAATACTTTTTTAAACTTTCAAAAGTTTCACTCTCCATTACTTTCTACATTAGATATTGTTTTTTCTAAAATTCTCCGCTTTTTAACAGTATATTATACGTATACCTTTTAACTATTATTTTCAAGATTCATTTTTGAGCTAAATAAGTATTTTTTCTGTTTTCTTTTCCTTTATTCAGTAATCAAATTCTTTCAAAACTTATATTTAGCCTTTTTTCATTATTTATATCAATGAGAAATAGTTTATTATTTAAAATAAACCAAATTAAAGATACTTCAGAAAAAGACATGTTGAACATTAGGCATTTAAGCCCTGTAAAGTGACATCGATGAGGATGAGATCTGAACGATATTAAAGACTACTTAATTATTCATTCATACACCGAGTTTAATCAAAATCGTTACGAGCCGTTTTTGAGAAAATCTTAAAAATGTGTTTAATCGATTCTATAAAGTGCCACTTCCGGTAAGCCAATTTTGACAAAAACATTGCTGTAACATCTCAATCATATAAAAACCTTAAATATACAATTTCACTTTCATACAATTTTTCGTTTTTGAGCTAGACTGATAACATAAACACAGACCATTTTGCGGGACTTGGTTATTTGGACTCAAGGGACCTCAAAATGTGTATTTCCATTGAAAACTCAGATTCAAAAATTTTCACGATTACAATACTTTCACTTACTATATATTACATATATAGGTAAATGTACGTAAAAATTAAATCGAAAATTCAAATTGTTTAAATAAATTTTCTTTTATAATTGGTAAATGGTTGACTCTCGTGGATAATGAAGAGAAGAATAGTTGGGGTGGTCAGTCAAAAAAGAAGGCAAAAATAAATATTATCATTTATTTTTGCCTTCTTTTTTGACTGACCACCCCAACTATTCTTCTCTTCTTAATTTTCTTTTATCTTCATCTATATAATCTTATAAATCATAGGAAAGGACATGGAAAATTCTATAAAAGGCGGCATCCATCCCATTCTTGCAAAACTAGGAAAGCTCTAAAGTAATTCTAAAATTTGCTGTTGGTAAGTTAATAGCTTCGTAATTAAAAAAAAAAGATACATTGCTAAGATTTCATATTTTTCCAAATCTATCAATAATTATCATAACATCTATGTCAAATATCAAGAAAATCTGTGATGATGACATTTAAAATTGTCTGTATTTGAGCTAAATTGACATGGAATAATCTAACTAGTTATCAATTCAATAAAAAGAGGGAGGTTTATTTTTTATTTTTTTTTTTTTAGACTTAGTATTATTCTTGTCTTTTTTTAATACTCTATGTTTTTGCATTCATACCAGCTGGCATGATACCACGGAATTCAATAAAAATAGAAAAACTGATTATTATAAGCAACAACAGAACAAAAAAAAAAAAAAAATCAAATTAATGTTTTACAGTTTAGTTAAAATAAAACTGTGAAAAGAAAACAAGTCTGTTAAGCTCTACATTTGATTTTATGTGGGAATATATCCTGACATATATAGAAAATAAATTTATAAATGAACAATGAACAAGTCGACACATATATTTTAACATTTTAAGCCAAACATTAAATAAAGAACAAGTATTAAACTTCATTATGGTTTATATAACAGAAATATAGCACTCAATAAAGTTGACACAGCAAGAAGAAAACTACTTTTTCTTTAAATAAATTTTATTTTCAAAACCATTAATGTTTATTACTTCTTCTTTCCTATTCCATCAGTTAACGTTTTCATAGAAAACAGGTTTGTGTATTGTTTAAAACAACAATCTAGGTCCAATACTTACCAACAGGACGTCTTCTAACAGAACAGGAAGGACCTGATTTTGTAGGGCCTATATCTAAATATAATAAAAATGCATTAGTATGATATATTTATACAGGCTTAAGCAAAAAAAAAAAAGTACAGAGGTTG
Source organism: Nezara viridula (assembly GCA_928085145.1). Classification (NCBI taxonomy): domain Eukaryota; kingdom Metazoa; phylum Arthropoda; class Insecta; order Hemiptera; family Pentatomidae; genus Nezara; species Nezara viridula. The sequence goes on along the minus strand of OV725077.1, from coordinate 148,712,715 downwards.
AAACTGTTCAATAGAAACTATTTTAATGTTTTGTTTGAAATTCATTTAATAAATGAAACAAATTATGGAATCTAAAGTAGGCATATTTAAAGAAATTATAATAAAAACAACTGTATTTTAGTTATATAAAATATAATATAATATTCAACATGCATAAATCAAATAATTTCTTTTAATTTTATTGATTATAAAATAATTTTAAAATTGAAGAAAATAGTAATTTGTCAGGATTAGTCAATTGAAATCACAATAAAAGAAAATATGCAGATTTTGTTCTGATAAATTGTAAATTTATTTAAATGTTCATAAACCTAATACATAGGTAGGTACCAGTCAAACCTTTTCTAAACATAATGGGAAGGTAAGGATTCATACCGTGGGTTCCCTAAGAAATAAATATCAACTCGCCCAAGCAAGATTGGAACCGGCTCCGCTAGACTTCAAAATGATAATGCAGACAATGTTCTAACATGTTTGGCGAGCACAGACTCTATGGCAGGAACATCTATTTTATATCATTATTAGGACTGATGGCAGCAATCCATTTGGTGCCACTGAAAGAAACTGAAGGTCCTTGAGGGAAAAGAACATTCCTATTAACTCCTAAAGGCTATAAAATCAACTTAACAGGAACCAAAGGATGTTGTGTGCCTAAATAGTCAGAAATCAAGAGTGTTTTGCCTGCAGCAGAGAGTCAAACAAGGCGACTATTTGAGCCCCCTTCTCTATATTGTATATATTGGTAAGATGGCCTCAATTTGCAAAAGAAATAACACAAATGCACATGGGCCAATAGAACTCACATCTTGTAGTCATACAGTTTCTCACTATTTTTAGATATTATGCTCATTGCCGAATCCCTGAGCTACTTCAGTTGGCAATAATGGAGCGTAATGAAGAATTGAAGAGAGAGAATGACTATTAATTCCAAAAAGCATACTTTAGCACGGTGATCAGTAGAGTAAATCTGGTAAAGTGGATTCAGAAAGCTTAAGCAGAATCTGTAAGACTTATTTCATCTACTATTAGATCTGAAAAAGCGGACATTTAATCAAGTCAATCTTTCTAGTTCTCTAAAGAGTAGAGGGTTCTGAATAAAAGCCTATTAAGCCATGCCACAGCTGCTGTAACCAAGTCTTTTAGGGAAATTGTAGAGAAAACATGTTTGGAATAACATCTGTGATATGATGTCTGCCACATGGAACATCACAGAAACCCGATTAAAACCATGGAAGTGAGATTGATGGAAAGAAGACCAAAAGGGCGGCCAAGAATCTCCTATATCATCCACATGTAACAAATAAGGGGGATGCATAGGGAAGACATTGGGAGAAATGAGAAACCTTCCTAGATACAGAAATGGGTGGCACCAATGGCTGGAAGTACTCTCAAACTAATTGGTGACGGATGGAACAAAATTTATTGTAAAGAAGATTACGTTGAATACATTACAATAGATTTAACATGATTTTATTATTATGAGAACAAAAAAGAACACTTAATTATTCACTATTATCATTTATAATAGTACAGAGATCATATGAGTTTCTTTCAATTAATTTTCTTTATCTATATAAATTAAATTCCTTTATCGATGGCTAGAAGTACTCCCATACTGAACGGCAATCAATGGAAGAAAAAGAACATTACATTAAATACATTAAGGTAGATTTAAATGTAGGGTAGATTATTATTTTGAGAACAATAAAGAACACTTAATTATTTACTATTATCATTAATAATAGTACAAATATGATGTGTTTCTTTTAATTAATTTCCTTCATCAATATCCCATTCCAATTTTTTTTCAATAGAAAGAAAAATAAGATCTAATGAACTAGATTAAATATGAAAGAATAATAATAATCCATGAGAAACTTTAAATTATAATAACAACAAAGAAGGAACCTCAATGTTTTCAGCACATTAATGAAATAAACTTGTAAAGTTTGAAAATTACAATTCATACAGTATGCTGATATTAACTAATTGAATTTGAAACTTATTCCTGCTTATCCCTCAAATTTTATATTTTATAATGAAATCATATATTACGTGATATAGTCTCCAAATCTTCTGATGACACATGATCGTCCTGCTCAGTTAAATCGATACCTGTAAAGTATAACAGAAATTTTGTACCAATTTTCAAATTGGATTCGGTGATAAAGAGACACACTATTTATTAAAGTAGTGTTTTATTACATTTGACAACGTTTCAAACGATATTGTAGGTCAGATCATTGGTAAGTCAGAAACTCCTAACTTCTGGCAGTACTAGATGAAAAGTTGTAATGAAGACTTACAACGTAGGTTGAAATGTTAGAAAATATAATGAAACATTACTATAATATATAGTATTATACATTGACTCCACCCCCTACCAACTTCTCCTTAAATTAGAATTACTGTCAATTACCTCCATAATGAATGTCAATAGAATAATGAATTAACTGACTTCATCCAACAGTACTAAATGAAATACCCTGATGAAGATCTAAAACTTAGTTTGAGACATTAACAAATGTAATAAAATACTGCTATAATATATAGTATGTCAGTTCACCGCAAAGGAGAAGTTGGTCAATTCTCCTTAAATCACTTTAAAATTGTGAACTAATGGTTGCCGGCAGATAATATGGTTGGGAATTTGGTGGAAGGGTGGAGAAAAGGAGAACACACAAATAAAATAAAAATAAAAAAATTTATGTTCTCACTGACTGCAACCTCACAACCATATATCAATTTAAATTAAAGTAAAAATTACATTTTAAATTTTTCACTTGGCTTTAAGACTTCCAGATGGATTGCTTCAAGCTATATGTCCCAGCCATCTTAACCTCTTTGTCTTTATATCATGAGGTATTGATCTTAAAGTAGTTAACAATTTGAATTTGAACAATTGAAATTATAACTAAAGTTATAGTAACTAATTATGATATTAGCAAAGCAATGTACTTCAATTTAAAAAAAAAAAAAGACCTTTTTTAATTGGGTACACTTACTGGCTATAGGAGTTGAAGCTGGTAATCTCCTTCTTAACTTAATTGGAGAAGAAACGTGCTTTGGAGGCTTCCCCTTATCACCCTAAAAATAAATCAGTTATATTCATTCGGTAAATAACTTAAACATTACATAAGAGAATAAAAATTTTCTTAAGTAAAAATATCATCACTAAAGTACCTTACCAGATAAATAACACCCCAGTTATGGGGAACTGAAGACCTAGGCACGATTTTGCGGTGTGGTTGGTAAAAATCTTCAGTCTGTAATAAAGGAGACTAACAATGAACATCTGAGAACGTTTTCGCTATTGTTCCATCACCAGTCATGCAAGTTAATGGATAGAAAGCATATAGATACAGTGAGTGAATCATGATACAGATTAAACAACACATATTTAATTTTTTAATGATTACTTATCGTGAAAATAAAAGGAGTATAAGTCACAATTTCTTGAATTCGGTTACTTTTTTTACAATCTAGTTCATGTTTATCAGAATATCTGTTTCAACAGTAGGGTAAATGCACCAGTAGCTGACGTGCTTAAAGAAATTTCTTTGAACTTTTATGTATAAAAATTTAAATGTTGATGTTATGATATTTTTTATGGATTCAATCTATAGACCTATTTCTCATCTTACTATGACATATTTCAAATCCATGAAACACTTATTTAAATTTAAAAAAATTGAAAATTAAGAGAATAGTTTTGTTGTACCAGCAGCTCACACTGTTTGATTTTAAATGTTCGTATAGCAGAGAGAGAAAGGATGTGATTAAGGAAAATTTCATATTCTTCACTTTAAGATTAACAGAAATTGCCCTTAACTTATTATAAAACCAACTTCTTGCGTTTCCCAACTTAAATTTAACAATAACTGCTGGTAACTGTCAAGAATTTGTTTTTGGCAATAAGAAAACCTATTTTTGCTTTATATTTAATACAGTTCATAAGCAACTTTTTTTCTTTTTACGAGACAGCAGTGATTGGTCTTATTATTAAGACCCGTTATATTGAGTATATCTCTTTGAATTTATGAGAGCACATGCCTGGCAAAAGTCCCCACCATAAAGCTCCAGTAGCTGACACCCATTAAATATTCAATTTCTTCATTGAATAAAGTTAAAAACAAAATTTAAAAACACTCCAAAAAAAAACAATCAAACAAAATTTTTGGGATAAACCTGAGTAGTTAAAGAGAAAAAGGCAAACCTAAGGTGTGCTGCTCTTACAGACAGATAGTTGTTCCTGGGACACTATGTGGACTGTGAGGAACCTTCCTAATTTGCCACTCATTATTTCAGTTGCGATTTCCGGTAAGACTAAAGCAAAGCAGACAAAAATAAAAGGAGAACATATATAAACTACAAAAATATGAAATAGAGGTCTAGGAGATCCTGAAATTTTATTATTCCCATTTTTCGTGGTGTCAGCTATGGGTACACTGTCAGCTATTGGTGCTTTTACCCTACAAGTTATTATATTTTCCTGATAATTTAGAAATGGAAATTTTTAGTATAAGCCAGAATATTATCTAATCTGTATAAGGTGTTCAAGTAATTTTTTAAAAAGCCATGATAATTGACTTTATGGTACATTCCATTTGAATTAAACTTTTTTTTAAAAAATACATATTTTGAAGTTTTCAAATTTATTCCTTGAATAGTTATTGTAAACTAGAGGGCAAAATATAAATTTGGAATGGTAATGGCTGTAGTGTTAAAAAAATTGAACATAAAGCTCTATTTCCATGAAATGATTATCATTCCAAATTTATACCTGTGGTTGACAATAACTATTATTAAAGGAATGCATTTAAAAAAATATGTACTTTTTAACAATAATTAGATTAAAATTATGAGTTGAGTTTTAAGAAATTTTATTTTACCTAAACATATATATTCTTAAATTAAAATTTTTTTTTTCTGGGAAGTTGTATGATATTCTTTGTTATTTGGCAATGATTACTTCCAATTAACAACAATTGAATTTATTTGTTGTATTATCAAAATGCATGTATACAAGTTTACGTTTCGGGATATTTACTCCCATCTTCAGAACCACAATCCCAATGATCTTGTGGATACATGGCTTAAAACTAATGTGCTCCATCGTCAGTTCCTAATTCATGTTGTAAAAAATCTAGGTATATAACATCTAGAGCAACATCTTGTTTTTAGACTAATTATTGGGTGTCTCACTATGTAAATATTTACTTTTTAACAATAATTAAATTAAAATTATGAGTTGAGTTTTAAAGAATTTAATTTTACCTAAACATATATATTCTTAAATTAAAAAATAACCTGAAAGCTAAATTAGGAAAGCTTCTACAGTGATTACAAAACTTGCTATTATTGGTATTTGGATCCCTTTATGAGAAATTTATAGCTTTGCAATTTGAAAACCAATATACATATCTCAGTAAAATTTCATATTTTTTCCGAGTCAATAAAAACAAAGCCATGAGAAATTTCAAGAAAATGGAGGGAAGAGGACACTTGTTTGAAATTAAAAAAAAGAAAGTATTAAAATAATTAATTCTAGCCTGTCAATAAAGCAACTGTATTAGAGAAATGTTGAGTGAAATAAAATTCAAATATTACATAAGATAAAACAGTTTAAGGAATAAATTAAATTTTTTTAGAGGGAGATGATGTCCAGGGGTGACGAATGGCTAAGGAAGAGATAACAATGGTCCACAGATAAATTAGCCACTCAATATGTGACATCAACTACTGCAGGAAATTGATATTTCCCTTTTTAGCTAAAACTTTGTTTTCCTTAGGATTAAGAAAAATGCATTTTCTTAGGCATCAAACATATGATGTGCATCATCCAGGATATGTAAACGACTTTTTCTCCAAAGTATGACACGACATTTAAATACCATATCTTCAAATTTTCCAGTGTCACAGAAGCTCGAGATGAAGTAAGGCTACAATAGGAGAAATTTGTCGAAATTATGATTTGTTTAAATTATGAGTGAACACACCTGATTTTTTACTATTACAACTAGCTATCATTATAAAAAATAAAATCTTGAACCACCTGAGATGCACAGACATTGGGGGGACAAGAGGGAGAGATCGCCCCACCCAAAATAGGTGAAATCATTAGGCATAATGGCCTTCATGGCCGCAGTGCATTTTGCGACAAAAAAAAAAAAAAGTGCTATCATGAGTCCTAAAGCATAACCTCGGTTTACGTTTAATCATTAAAATCTATCATCTTTAAAGGGATTTCTCCGATATAAACTTTTTAAGAGATGTTAGATACTGTCAATAACCTGATATTTAGCAACAGAAAAACCTATTTTTCCCATGTATTTAATCTTCTATATTCTTCTTCACGAAACAAAATAGTGGGTGGTCCCATTTTATGATGAATTAGGTATTTTCTTCTGACTTTATAATGTAATACACGGGATTCTATTTTTACGTGAGGCAGCCACTATTGACATGCTTCTGCGAACATCAAGGGCTTTTTCCATGTATTCCTGAGCATATTTTAAAATATTTTTTATATCAAAGACATAGAAAATAAGCTGGAAGAAAGAAAAAAAAATCAAACGTTGTTCCAAAAGGTGACATGTCTTGTTCCAGTATTCGATACCCCGTCAGCTATTGAAATATAAAATCTACATTGCAAATATTATTCAGTGGTAAGCCTATATAATGAAGTAGATTAGTTAAATAGGAGCAATGATGTTTTTGCAGAAGTTGTGCAATGACCCCAGTAGCAGTCAAATTGCTGGAGAAATGGCTAATTGGAGGTTCCAGTAGCTGGCACCCATTAGATTTTTCAATTCCTTCAAAAAAATAAGTTCCAAATAGATAAAACAAAATCTATAAAGACTCTAAGAAGAAATAAAACAGAAATTTGAGAATAATACAAAGTAATTAAAAGAGAAGAAAAACTGTACCTTAGTATCGTTACTGGTATACGGTTGTTCCTGGGACACTAAATCAACTCGCAGGAACTTTCCTGATTGTTATTTACATTACTTGTTATTTAAACAACTTTTCCCACTAATACTAAAGCAGAATAGACCAATATTCAAGGGGATATTCAGAGCCAGGATATACAGAAGGCACTAATATTTAAAATAGAGGCCTAGGAAGCCTTGAAATCTTATTCAAATGTTTAAAGGATGATGTAAGGCACTGGTACACTATCAGTTACTGATGCTTTTACCATAACCTGATGAATATTTTGATCCACAAACTTAAAGTTGGTTGCCTTGATAACTCAATTCATCAATTTTTTGTCTTTGACTTACTATATACAATATTTTTTATCAAATACAAATCTATTTATCCATGTCTCACCTGACCAGTTACAACTGATAAATGTTTCAGTATAATTTCTGCTTAGTCTTTTTTTCTGACACAATTAAAACGGAGCTTTTTATATTTATCAGCAGAACTCAAGATTTTTATGCAATGGCATATTTCATTAGCACACAGTTTTTAGATTGTTGATCAAATATTAGGAATCAATGAACTTAGATGCAATTAGTCAAATTAAATAAAGCATATTTGATAATAAAAGCTCCAAATTCAATTAAGTAAAAAATAAAATGCAACTAGGACCAACCATACAAATACTTGAACTTTAGCAATTTACTATGGATGGAATATATAAAATATTAATATCAGAAAACTTACAATTTGGAGTTTTGAAACTGATGGAGCTTTAAAAGTTGGTTGAACAGTGGTCACACTAGGTGGATTCATTTCTGAAAATAATAAATAAAATATCAATATGTATTTTCTAAACAAAAAAAAAAAAAAAAAATAATAAAAATAATTAATATGATATTAATATTACATATATTTTCCCATAATCAGTGCCACCCATTGATTATATAATTGTCAATATAAGAACAGTTAGGTGATTACCCATAAATTTATAAACTAACTTAGCTATTGATTTATTTAGTCATTTCATAGCTATTCACACTTCACTTGGTATCAAGAGCGGTCTCTTGACTACTAGTATCAAGGGAAGGAAATTTATGTTTTTTTTCTGTCCTCTTTCATGCATTTTAGGCTATACGGGGTTTTCCTGGGCCAAGGAATTGTGAGCTGGGGATTAATACCAATTAAAAACCTTCAGAGGGAGTTAAAAACCTCCTGGCACCGGGACACGAACTCGTAACTATTTTATTTGATAACTTCAGTTATCAGGTTGCCGGAAAACACAGTGCTGTGCACACACGTTACCCCCAAGGAAAGGGGACTGCAAAATCAGACCATTTCCATCGTATACTGTGCCTTATCTATTTCTTTTTAAAATTACAACTTACAACAGTTTTTTTTACTATATTTCCAGCTAGCATTATACAAGCTAATACAGCCATGCGTTTGTGTCAAGTTCTTTTTCTTTTATACGATATCATCGGTTTATAACAAAAAATGCACTAAATAACATTCAATAAAACTAAATCGCAATGCATTTTGATGAACTTTCTCTCTATGAAATCAGAACTTTGTGAAACTATATTTTATATGAAAAGGCTTTATGTAACTTTGATGCACATACTATCTATTGCTAAATAACACTAAAATTCACAAAATGTACTTAAAAGTTAGCTCGATCAAAAACGTAGTTAGTGACTTTTTGCAAAAAACTGATCATTTTATTAGCATTTTGTACAAAATTTTTATCAGAAGATACTCTACTTTTCCTCCAGAAACACAATAAATAAAATCTGGTGCGCACAACACACAACTTTCACTTACCGCTCTACTTTGAATATAAATTATTTTCTGGCTAAGTCAGGATATTATCTGAAGTGCATTATTAATGGAGCAAATTACAAAAACCCTATTAGTAACGCCATCTGTTTTTGAAAACCACATAACTCCAGTCCTGAGCTATTGCATATGCCTAGAGAGATTTGAAAGTATATCTGTATATTAAACCTATAAATGGTTTTGGACTGTATGACTACTAATACTGTTATTTTCCATTGTTATGTTTACTAAAATGAAATTACGAGATTTTAATGTTTTGTCATAGATAGGTCAAAATTTGTCACATTAATTTGAAGTGGATAATGTTTGGATTTCACATAGGGAAAATTCATCAAATTATTCACAAGATTACATGAAGTTTTTTCGGAATAAACGGACGTTGATACCTAATTGTAATATAAAATAATATCAGATCTAGAATTATTAAACTATAGTAAATGTATTTAAGGTTAAATATATCCTTTATATATTCGTCACTCTCTATTACTTTCTACAAGATTTTATATTAGATATTGTTTTTTTTCTAAAATTCTCCGCTTTCCAACAATATATTATAAGTATACTTCTGACTAGTATTACTGGAAATTCATTTTCGACCTAAATAAACATTTTCTCTTTTTTCTTCATTTTACAAAAGTTATATTTAGCATTATTTCGTAACTCCTATTAATGAGAGATAGTTAATTATTTAAAATAAAATAAATTAAAGGTACTTTAGAGGAAGAGATGTTGAACATAAGCATTTAAGCCATGTAAAGTAACATCAATAAGGATCAGTGAGGGATAAGACACCAATGATATTAAAGACCATTTAATTCTACAATGATACACCGAGTTTAATCAAAATCGTTAGAGCCATTTTTGAAAAAATTGTAAAACTGAATATAACCATTGATATAAAGTGCCACTTCTCGTTTGCCAATTTTAACGAAAAAGTTGCTGTAACATCCCTAGCATATAAAAACCTATAATATGCAATTTCCCTTGCGCATAACTTTTATTTTTGAGTTAGACTGATCACATAATACATATACACTCACACACCATTTAGTGGGCCTTGGTTATTTAGACTCAGGAGACCTCAAAACGTGTATTTCGGTTGAAAACTCTGATTCGAAATTTTTCACGATCGCAATATTTTCCCTTGCTATACATTACATCTATATAGAGGTAAGGGAAAGTAAAAATGATGCAAAAGTGCAATTAAATCAATAAGGTCAGCATTTTTCAGATTTTAGAATATAACATATATAAGTATTTTTAAATATGAAAGCACTAATATAATAATATATTTTATCCTTATTTTATGAGGAATCACTATTTTTCATTATGATTCTCAATGTTTTGAATTGGGGTAAATTGTAAGTAAATTGCATGTAGTTTCAGAATAATCCTTATAGCTTATAAAATAGAAAAAATTCAAATAAATTTTAAGAAAATAATTGTTGAAAGTGACTGTGGGCCTACTCCTGTATCAAATAATTAATGTAAAAATATGTTTTAGTTTTAGTAACTTGTAGAGTGATATTTCACAATTCTTCTTATGCCTAATGGTGCAATTTTATGCGGAACAACTCATAATCGTTACTAAAATATCTAAAAAAATTAACAATCACAAAAATAAAAACCAGAATGAAAACAAAGCATGTTCTAAATTAATAAAAAAGAAGGCACTACCTACTGGTAGTGAGGGTTGCCGAACTGCTTCTGCACTGCTAGCTTTAGTCAGCTACCTGGTTCTTATTAATATTGATGTGGCTGCCTAAATGATTAATGGTCATAACTAAGCTTAAAAAAAAAAAAAAAATAGCCAAAGAAAAAAGCTTATTATATTTAACCTTTTTATTTTATTTATTCCACCCTCCCATGCCACAATGGCAATACGGGTGTTTGCGATAGTATGTTTTAGGCATGAATACTTAATAACACACTACTACTAGATGTGCACACAGTTCTTCTGTTCTATCTTCTTCCTTCTTCTTTCGGCCTAGCTTCCAGAATCTGGAGGTCTTTCTAGCGCTTGTCCTCTTCTTCTGCGGGCACCAATGGAAGTGAGCGGGCCCACCACTGTCTTCCATCCATATATGAAATCCTTAAACCGCGGGAAATATTCCTCGCTGTCTAACTGAGGAAACTCATTTTCAGTGAGGACATAGATTCCCGCAGCTCTTGTCATTGTCGCTCTTAACGTTTCAAATACGGTGCAGGTCGTGACCATGTGCTCTACAGTTTCCGGAACACTACAGATTGGGCATAGAGGATCTACATCAATGCCCAGACCGATGAAGTTTAGCTCGAAATCCTCCATGCCCCGTGAGGAACTAGGAAATCCAGTAGTCCGGGAGGACCCACTTTGCCTGAAGCCTCGACTGTACTGTGGGAAAGTACTTTCTCAATGTACTTCCTTTAGGGGTTGTTACCCACCACCGGTTCCATGCTTCAATTGTATCCTCTTCCATCTATTAGGCGCTTCCATAATCCTCACCTGTAGATTGTCCGAAAGTACTGTAGAGCCTTCTATCTTATAAGAATATTTTGTCACTTCTTCAAGTAGGAGGAGGTCGAGAGGCACCACCCCCGCTAGGACCTGCACCACTTCATGCGAAGTTGTCCTATATGCTCTGGTGACCCGAAGCAGAGCTGTCCTCTGAGTCGAGGCTAGCCTTTTTTTTTGTCTTAGTGTGAGGTTATGGAAACAGAAGGGGGACCCTCAGGATACCCTCCACAACACCTTTATATATCGTGATTGTGGTTGGATACCTAAGGCCCCAGAATGCGCCCCCACGCGAGTTAGACCGTTCATTGCTAGGGCCACCCTACCTGCCATATATTCCAAGTGAGGTGTCACATTTAGGCCTAAACCTAACCTAACTCCTAGGTAGGTTACCACCTCATTTGGACGTATCCTCTGGCCTTCTATATTCATTGTTATAGGGTGTGCCCTGTCAGTCTTGCCCTTGAGGAGAATGGCTTGAGTCTTGGCAGCAGCCATCCTCATTGTTTTTCTCATTGTTTGTCTATTGTTTTTAATGAATAAATAGGTAATCTTTTTGTTTGTTTTCAATTAGGAATGTTAATATAGAGGACAATAACCCTTAATCCTTTATTTAATGAAATGATTCTAGATTCCAATGTTTACTTTCTATGGAATCAAAATGTTTATTCAGTATCATTAGTTCAGTGCCGTTTCTTGCAGCACATTTCTTAGTCTCCGGCTTTTAATTTTTTTAATATTAAGTTTAAAAATGCCTCTTAGTGCTGAGGATGTTGCGCGTGATGTGGCACTTATTGATGATGGATGTTCCATTAGATATGCAGCTAATGCCATCGGAGTTCCATATGAAACTTTACGAGACGCTGTCAGGCGTTTTTGGCAAACTGGTTCTTACAATAGAAGGGGTTCTGGACGGCCTAGGGTAACAAAACCACGGGATGACCAGTTTTTGACTTTGAGAATTTTACGAAACCGGCACCTTACCGTTGTTCAAGCGATTCATCAGCTCGAAGAAGTTCGAGGTGTACAAATTTCTGAACGTACCGCTCGGAGAAGATTAAATGAGTATGGATTAATGGCTTTTCGTCCAGTAAGAGGACCAGAGTTGACCAGAACTCACAGAAAAACACGGCTGGCTATTGCTCGAGAACACAGCCATTGGACTATGGACGAATGGAGTGCTGTACTTTTTACAGATGAGTCAAGATTCACTCTTCGATCTCCAGACGGGCGTGAAAGGGTTTGGAGAAGAAGAAACGAAAGATATGCAGCCTGTAATTTTTCCCAGAGCCAACCTTTCCAACGTGGTTCCTTAATGGTGTGGGCTGGGATTTCAATGGAGCGCCGCACAGAATTGGTTGTTGTTCGTGGAGGGTCTTTGACGGCCATTCGCTATGTAGATGAGATTTTGGAACCTCATGTGTTGCCTATCCTCAACGAAATCGGCGATCGTTCTATTCTAATGCACGCCCACATGTCGCCCGCATAGTGCAGACGTTCCTTCAACAGAACAATATTGAGGTTTTAGCCTGGCCAGCACGTTCTCCAGATTTGAACCCCATTGAGCATTTATGGGATAACCTCGGAAGACGAATAAGAGCGCGTGCAACACTTCCTGATACACTGCAGGACCTTGAAAGGGCTCTTCGGGAGGAATGGGCTATCCTCTAGCAAAGGGACATTTCCCGACTGGTGGAAAGTATGCCGAGGCGTCTTCAAGAATTAGTGAAGGCAAGAGGAGGAAACACGCGCTACTAAACGATTAATTAATTTCTTTTAGAATAATAATGGTTCATTTTTCAATTTTTTTTTCTCAATCTTTCTTACCCAATCACATTTTGATTATTAAAGGTAAAAAAGATTATAAAATTCCATAAATGCAAATACAACATTTTTTGCCTGTCAGTGTATGAGTCCATCATTGTTAAAGGATTAAAGTGCTAAAGTCTTTAAAAAATTAAAGAATTTTTTAAGACAATAATTCTGAAATGAATTATTATGCGAGAAAGAAAAAAAGAATTTGTTCTCACATGTAAATGAAAACCATTATATGAATTTCTCTTTGGTGCAAAAATTAATATATGAATCAAACACTTCTATTGAAAACTGATTCATCAGATAATCATGGTAACCAAGAACATTCAAATCCCAGCCAACAGCTCATCAAATCTCATAATTAGATGTCAGAGTTCCAAGTTATTGCATATTTTATTTGCTTGCATTTTACACTCCATTGAACAATATTGACATTTATAATGCACTTTGTATGGAGTTAAAGGTGCTATATAAATAAAAATTACGGTTCTGTTGTTGCGGCATATTTATGGAATGTATCTTTCTTAACCAAAAAGCTTTGAATGTACTCAAAATGCAAACTTTGTTGTTAAATATGGTTTTAACTTTATATGTCCTTTTTCTTCCATCAAGATTTAGGTTAATCTTAGTTACCTGTTGAATTATACAAATCATATTTAAATTTATATTTATCTGAACAAAGGTAGGTAAGATTTTCACATTTCAATGTTATAAACTATACAAAAACTATGATTCTTGTTTGTTTAACGTATTATGTACAAAATTTAAAAGCTTTTAAATTTGTTTAATACACAAAAATCTGGCCTCTACTCATAATTAAGACTGTAACAAGTATTTTAATAAATACTAGTTGATTTATCTTACTTCCTTGGGAATTGCGATGTGGTTTTCCAGGATATCAGTAGTCATTCAGAGGTCCATTTGGTTTATGGACAAGCTGTTTCGGAAAAAAATATTGGTACTCGTTCGCCTGCTTACTCTAAGAAGCAGCCATAATCCATGGGAAGGACACAGTCAGGTTGGCCCCAAAAGTTTTGGCTATGGAGTTATGTGTGGCCTGTTGCTACACCATGGAATCCATGGTTCGTAACACTACCATAAGTATACCACTGGAGCTAACAATGCTCCAAGAAGCAATTAACCTCTTTATGAAGACCATACCCCACGGCTATGATCTACCTGGTCTATAGCGCCAATAAAAAAAAATAAAAAATTATATATAGATTTCTTTTTTAATTTAGGTAGTTAATATTGGTATGGATTTAATTAAAGCATTTAACACTCAAAGTTTAAGATTATTATAGAGATTTAGTATGTATGAGGGGATGTATGGTTAGCATAAATTCTAAATAAGTTGAAGATTAGGAATTTTACTCTGCCTTTCAGGAAAATGTACCATAAATACATACCAGTTACAATTATCTGTGAATATTTTCTTTCCATCATACCATAGGTACTCTTGAGGAGGACAGAGAAAAAGAGTATCTACTTCATGAACTACAATCCATTAAATTTTTAGTTTCTGCTTAAACATAAAGGATTGTTAAGTATGCATATCTCTCATCCTCAAAATCATACATCATTTTTAAATGATAATCAAGATTATGTAGATTTAATAAAACAATTAAAAAGATGTAACTATCAAAAATATATAAACTAAACTTATTTTGATTCTACATCACAAGTATCGCTACACTACAATATGGCAGGTCAATCAAATCAATCACACTGAAAAGAGGATAAAGAAGACAGCTCTCCCTGATAACATCTCAATCTCAACTCAAAAACTCGACTCTGATTAAAGCAAGATTTTGACCAGATTGTACAGAGTTAATCAATTTCGAAAAAACAAATAAAATTAAACAATTTTAAAATCTAGAATTTTGCATAACATCACTTCTTTATACCCCAGATATTTTAATCTTGTGATAAGACGTTTACACAACCTATTAAGTTAGAAGTAATTTTCAAAATCACAATGTTCACTATTGTAGAAATAAATAAAAAACAAATCAGAAAAATCAATGATATATTTTTTATTAAACATGAAACTACTTACTTTAGCCAACTAAACTTCTTAAGACACCATAACAATTTTACATCAATAATACATTAAAATATGAAATAACTATGATATGCAACAAGTATCTAAATTAGTCAACCCCAATATAAAAGTAACTATCGTCACTTACAACAGAATTTAATCACTATACTGAAAGCCATTTAAAATGGTAAATTTTTATTAACTTTTACTGCTCTAATTAAAAGATTTCAGCCGAATAACTCTATGTTACATTTTTTCAAAATCAGATTTTATGCTGAATTACATTTAATGCAACTAGTGTTACATGTTCTTAATGCAAAGTTATTATGATGCCATTGCCATAAGAGCTTGATATAATTATGGAACATGAATGCAAGTAAAATAATGTGTTATGCTTCTTATGGATCAAATGTGATCAATGCCCTGTCAAGTAAAAAACTACTACATCCATTGACTTCAATCAATTAACCAGTTAGCAGTTAGACAGAAGAATCAACTCACCATTTAAAACTTTCTGCCTGAAAGGTGATCTTTGAAGTTTTTGCCTTTTAGGAGGTGTGATACCAAGATTGAGATTTTCATCATTTTCATCTGAGGAATCATCCCTGAAATATAAGTTTATATAGGCGAATATTTTATAAACATATACCGACAAACACAAAATCGGAAAAAATCGTAGGCAATAATTGATCCATATAAATGGTCATAAGAGATCCAATAACTTGACTTAAGTGAAAAGGAACGTAACTGAGTACAGTAATTACCTCAGTCTTTTATTCGTATTTTGACCCCAGGGAAGAAAGGCATACAGGGAATTAATAATCTTATTAAAAATTGTTGCCATAATCGGACACATTCAGTGAATTACACATTAACGAATAGAATAATTTATTTGGTCCAGAAAATTTTAAACATATGCCTGAAACTTTAAAATACATAACCACTAACCACATGTAACAACATTATCAAATCAAAACGCTACTAACGAATCGTTAGTAACGATAGGAGCGTAGAAGGTACCACTAGTGTTACAAGCCTCCAAACACAAACTGAACGTGCCATCCCAAATGAACCCGTTCTCGTTAATCGATTTATTGTAATAACCCATTTTCAGTTAAAATTTAACTTATATTATTAGTATATTTCAAAACAAAAACCATGTATAATATAAATACTCATTACTATGAACTGTTTACAATTTCTTCCGTTGAACACAAGGCCATGATAAGTATAATTATTAACAATATCAGATAAATAAAATTTGTAATACACTATGAAAATTAAGCAACATTCATTAAAGTAATATTATTTAGTCGACCAGATCCGTTGTGTTTTGTTATATCAGCAATTTGGATTAATGGAATCTTTTTTTTTTTTTTTTTTTTTTTTACGACAGTATATTTGTTTATTTAGAAATATTACATTCTGTCACATCAAGGACATTTATAATAGTGTTCAGAGAAAGCACACTCACACTCTATTTACAATAAAAAAAAAAATACAGAAACTAATAATAATAATACAATAAAATTAATTAAAATAAATACAATAAAATAAAATAAAAATAAATACAATAAAATAAAATAAATGTATATAAACAAAAGAACTAACCTAATCATACACACTCGGGCTTGAGTGGAGGATCTGGCCATTGCCAAAACTCCAATAGATGCTTATTTACAAAAGGTCTCTGGGCCACTGCCGCTTCAACCTTCGAGGAGGATTGTAAGGATGGGTGGTGCTGGATAGAGATTGTGCAAGGGATTTGGATGATAGGTAAGGTTCTGGTGAAATTTGGAGAATTTTTCTGGAATAAGGTCTAGGACAAATGGGATATTAAGGTCATGGTGTAGGATTTTGTTATTTACATAGAACGGAGCATCAACTATTGTTCGAAGGACTTTAGATTGAAAGGATTGAATACGTTTGATGTTAGAAGCTTTTGCTGTCCCCCACAGTTCAAGTCCGTATGTCCATATAGGTTTCAGTATTGTCTTGGAGATAAGTAATTTGTTTTCAATAGAAAGTTTGGATTTTCTGTTTAGTAGTCTGTATAGCTGGCCGTATCGTCGGTTGAGTTCTTGTCTTTTGAGTCTAGTATGTGGGTTCCACGTTAGTCTTCGGTCTAAATGAAAGCCAAGATACCGGACTGTGTCTGAGTAAGGAAGCTGGATGGAATTAAAGTGTACTGGTGGACAGGAACTGCGTCGGAGTGTAAAGGTAATATGTTGGCATTTAGATTCATTAACTTTAATGCGCCAGTTATTACACCAGTGCTCAATCAAGGTGAGGTGGCTTTGGAGATTTAAGGATGCTATGTTGGGATCAGAGTTGGATGATAAGATTGCGGTGTCGTCAGCGAATGTTGCAAGAAAAGTATCGGGATGAACAGGGATGTCAGCAGTAAAGAGGATGTAAAGCACGGGACCCAAGACGCTGCCTTGGGGAACACCGGCTTTAACGGAGTAGATATTGGAAAATTCTGTTCCACAGCGAACTCGGAAGGAGCGGTCAGAGAGGTAGGATCGGAGGACTAGGTACAAGGACTGAGGTAAATGGATTTTAAGCTTGAAGAGCAGTCCGGAGTGCCATACCCGGTCAAATGCCTGTGCAATGTCCAGAAATGCACCCGAACAGTATTCCTTGTTTTCTAGGGCTGAGGAAATATGATCAACAACTCGGAGTCCTTGTTGAACAGTAGAATGTTGGGAGCGAAAACCAAACTGATGGGAAGGAATATTTTGGGATTCTATAATGGGTAGGATTCGTTTCAAAAGGATCTTTTCAAAAATTTTTGAAAGGATTGGGAGTAGGCTAATTGGTCTATAGGATGTTGAGATATTGGGAGGTTTGCCTGGTTTTGGGAAAAGGATAATAGTGGAGTGTTTCCATAGCAGAGGAAAGTGGGTGGTGCGTAGGATACAATTGTAGATATATGTAAGGAATATGACTGCTTTGGATGGAAGTTGTCGAAGGATTTGAGGGGTAAGGAGATCATGTCCAGGAGCTTTACGGGGGATTAGTTTTTTTAATTGAAATTTCACTTCGGAAGGATGAATAGCTTTTGGGGGCAAGGAAAGTGGGATTGGTGATGTAAGGAGTTCTTCTACTGTTACGGTGTGGGCAGGATGGGATTCCGGATGTGAAATAAATGTATTGGATAGGTGAATGGCGAACTCCTCAGCCTTATCTTCGTCAGATGCTGCCCAGGAGCCATCATCTCGTCGGAGAGGATGGGAAATGCGGTGAGGATTTAGGATTTTGGTTGTGGTTTTCCAAAGGGAATTGTCGCGAGAAGAGAGGGAGGATAGGTAGGAGTTGAAGGAATGTGATCTGAAGGTGGCTAATTCCAGTTTTAATTTTTTGCAGTAATAATTATAGGAGCAGCGGTCGGTAGGATGTCGGGTACGTTGCCACAATAATCTGGCACGGCGTTTGGTTTGGATTAGGTCAAGGAGGTGTTGGGGTAGAATGGTCTTTTTAGGAATTCTGGAGGAGTCTTTTGGGAAGGAGGCAGTCCAGGCGGCTTGTTGGATTGTGGTAGTAAAAGAATTTACGGCACTATCAAGGTCTTCGGGAGTTTTGAGGGATATGTTAAGATCAATTTTATCGGAGATGATTGGGCGGAAAAGGTCCCAGTTAACTGGGCTCCTAATAAATGACGGTGGAGAAGGTTTGGGAACGGGTTCAAGTGAAACATTAAGGATTAGAGGACTATGGTCAGAGGAAAGTTCATTTAGACGTGTAATGGAACAATTGAGGGACTTAAGCCGCTGTGGATAAAGAAATCAAGAAGATCAGGATTACGGTTGGGATCTGTAGGCCAGTAGGTAGGAAAGTTGGGGGAAAGGAGGTGAAAACGTTGGGAATTGAGTGCAGACAGCACGGTTCGGCCACGAGTATTCGTGGTTCTGGAACCCCATTGTTGATGTTTGGCATTTAGGTCTGCACCCAAGATGAAGTGATGTCCTAAGGAGTCGAGGAGAGAACGGAATTGGGCATTAGATATGGATCGGTTAGGAGGGCAATCCGCTGATGCAAGGGTAACCGGAAAGGAAAGGTTTTTATCACGACAGCGGTGGACTGTAGGAAATCATGTGTAGGTAACGGGAGTAGGTGATGGGAGAGGGATTGGTGTACAATGACAGCAGTACCGGCATGTGCTTTTCCGTCAGGGTGGTCAGTACGATATGTCAGGTATTGTGGTATTTTGAAGTGCTGTTTAGTGGTTAGTCGAGTTTCTGTAATTAGTGCCACGTCAATATTTTTGTCAAGTAATAATGTAGTTAGTTCGTTTGTATAATTCCTAACACCATTCGCATTCCAAAGGAGAATGGATAAAGGTTTATTGGAAGTCATTTAAGGATTTTTCGCGGGAGGGATAAAATGTGATACAAGATTGGTGAGAAGAGATATCAAAGGAGTAACAAGGGATCTGAATTCGGAGAGGAAAGATCTAAGTAAACTGGTGAGATCGGTGGTATTTGAGGGAGGAGGAATGCGGGGAATTTGGTGTTGATAAAACTGTTGATTAGGTGAAGTTTGATTAGGATGTTGAGGGTGGGGTTGTGAATTTTGAGGTATGTGTTGTTGTTGCGGCAGGGTCTCACAATAAGTAACATCATTCTTACCTCCTAATAAGTGTACAAAAGACACCGTTGGGTCAATTTTTTTTTAAGGTCCTCCTCTTGATGCGTTAGGTTCTCTTCTTGATGCCTCTGCTTCCTGAAGGCGGGGAATGCTTGTTATTTTTCTGTGACAAAACTACTTAGTTCGCGCCTCTTGTCCCGAAACTTAAAAATTAGAATCTATAAAACAATTATCTTGCCTACAGTTCTTTATGGATGCGAAACTTGGCCGCTTACATTAAGGGATGAGCAGCGTCTTAAGGTTTTTGAAAATAAAGTATTGCGTAGAATATTCGGACCGAAGAAGGATTAGTTAACCGGAGAGTTCAGACGGTTACACAACGCCGAATTGCATGAGCTGTATCCGGATAATATAATTGAGGTAATTTCATCGAGGCGAATCAAATGGGCTTGTAAAGTTGTTGGGCTTCAGTAACGAGAGAATTCCTAAAAGGTTAATATTTGCTGTGCCGAATGGTAAGCGTCCGAGGGGTAGACCGAAGCGAAGGTGGGAAGATTGCATTAAGGCCGATCTGAAGGGACTGGGTTTGGACGGCGAACGGTGGAGGGAGGTGTGTAACAAGCGATTGGTGGTGTCGGCATCGAACCTTCGGGTTCGCTAAGCCTTATTATTATTATTATTATTATCCTTATATAAACAAATTTTAATATTTGTATCACTATAATCTATACAATTAAATATTAAATAATACCTACAATATCATCTATGAAAACCGCATATGTATATTTACATAATATTGTCGGAGTTCTTATTAAGCCCATGTTACGTATGGAAGCATGTTCTAATCTTTCGGGCGAGTTCGGGTGCGCTCGTGTTTCTTTGGTTCCTCAATTACAACTATCCTCCGTTACGATCTCTTATTTCTCCTTTAGTTAATTATCAAATTCTTTCATATTTTATATTTAACTATCTTTTATATTAGAAATTAATCTGAAATGGTCATTTGTTTCAAATAAAAAAAATGAAATGTACTTTAGAGGAAGCTAATATTGAAAATTAGCCATTTAAGCTCTGTTAGAAAACATCAATCAGAATAAAATCTACAGTTTATTTAAAATTGCTTAATTTTACACTGATTTGATGAACTTAATCAAAGTCGTTAGAGCTGTTTTCGAGAAAATCCCAAAAATGTGTTTAGTCCGTAATATAAAGTGACACTTCCGGAGAGCTGATTTTGACGAAAAAGTTGCTGTAACATCTCTAGCATATAAAAACCTTTTATATGCAATTTCTCTTTGCATATTATTCTCAGCATTGTAGCTAATGCCCACAGAACCATATGATGATAGTTTTCTTTCCAAAACACATCAAAAGTGTTTATATTAAAGCAATTTACTGGTATATGAGAATGGATTTAATCAGCTTTGTAAACCCTAATTTAAGGATATTTTAATAATAGACAATTTTCGGTTTTTAAAAATATGTGAACTTACTTATCAATCAGCTTGATATAATATTATCAGAATTAATGCTCTTATATCTTGACTTTTATCTTTATAAAGGAACACAACCCAAAAAAGCCTGACATCAAGATGAAAAATATTTAGAAGTTCATAAATGATAATAAATTATCTAATTATAAAAAGAGGATAGTGAGGATTGAAAAAAAAAAAAGAAAAAAAAAAGTGATTTCTAGTCATTTATTAAATAAATGCATTTACTCCGCTGAAATGTATAATAAGCATCAAACTTTAAAAAAATTAAATTGTAACTGTGAAAATACAATTATAATTTATTAATTATTTTAACAGACCATTAATTAAATCAAAACAAAATGAAAAAACTAGCTCATAGAATAGATCGTATCATTACATAAATTTCGAAATTACACATAAGGCATGTTTGCATCTGTTGAGGAACATTGGGTAGAGACAAACTTCTCGAATGTGATACCTATTTAACAGCCAGCATAAGAATCTTTCAAGGCTAGCTCGACTACTAAAAACCTACTAAAACTAGCTCGAAAGCTAAAAGTCGTACGAAACTGATATTTCTTATTTAAGAAAATTATATGCCTTAGATGATAGTGCTAACCGGAAGTGCCACTTTATATCAACGCTGAAACACATTTTTACAATTTTCTCAAAAACGGCTCTAAGGATTTTGATTAAACTCGGTGTATCATTGTATAATTAAGTGGCCTTTAGTATCATTTAGGTCTTATCCCCGTTGATGTCACTTTACAGGGCTCAAATCCCGAATGCTCATAAGCTTCTTCCTCTAAAGTACCTTTAATATGGTTTAATTTAAATAATTAACTATCTCTCATCATTAAGAGTTACGAAAAAATACTAAATATAACTTTTGAAAGAATTTGATAATTGAATAAAGGAGAAAAAAATAAAAATGCTTATCAAGGTCGAAAATGAATCTTCGGAAATACTAGTCAGAAGGTATACGTACAATATATCGTTGGAAAGCGGAGAATTTTAGAAATACAATATTGAATATAGAAAGTTGTTAAAGGAAATTGATAGTAATGAAAAAATTATAAATGATAATTTTTGAAATTTAATAATATTTAACGTAAATCACATGTTTTCAAGGAAATTAAATGAAATTGACTAACTGTAAACTTTAAAAAATATTTTTAAGTTTGTGAAAAGTATTTAAAATCCACCTAATCAAGGCAATGGCATTGTTAAAAAAAACAATTTCACTGTACTTGTGTGAAAGAACTAAAATAATAAATCATATAATGGATGTATAAAGCATATGTTTATAACCTTAAATACATTTACTGTAATTTAGTGTTTATAGATCTGTTATTATATATTTAAATAATTAGGTATCAATGTTTATTCCGAAAAATGTGACTTTTTAGAAAATTAAATTAGTGAATAAATTGATAAATTTTCCCCTTGTGAAATACCAACATTATTACGTTTTCCTCTGAAGTACCTTTAATTTGGTTTATTATAAATAATTACTATTTATCATTGTTAGGAGTTATGGAAAAATGCTAAATATAAATTTTGGAAGAATTTGTCGATTAAATAAAGGAGAAAAAAATAAAAATACTTATCTAGGTTGAAAACGAATATTCGGAAATTATAGTCAGAACGTATACGTACAATATATCGTCGGAAAGAGGAGAATTAAAAAAACAACAACATATATTATAGAGAGTTGTAGAAGGTAGTGGAGAACGACGAAAAAAATATAAATAATAATTTCTAAAAACTAAGATTATTTAACGTAATTTAGGTGTTTTAAAAGAAATTAAATGAAATTTTCTTACTAAATCTAAACTTTTAATTTTTTTTTTAGTTTCAAAAAGTAGTTAAAACACACGGATTAAAGACAATGACATTGTTTAAGATACTATTTCATTGTACTTGTGTGAAAGATGAAGTGAAATATACTAATATTTCATGGATACGTTTATAATCTTAAATATATTTACTGTAGTTTAATAACTCTAGATCTGATATTATATTGAAATAATTAGGTATCTATCGTCCGTTTATTCGAAACAAAATCATTATGTAACCTTTTAGAAAATTAAATTAATGAATAATTTGATAAATTTTCACTTTGCGATATTCCAACAGAATCCACTTACAATGAGTGTGACAACTTTTGACCTGTCTATGACAGATAACGTAAATCTTTTAACTCCGTTTTAGTAAACTTTGCAATGGAAAATAACAGTTTAATAACTAATAGTCATACAATCTATAATCAACGGATCGTATAATCCATAATCAACAGTGGTTTAAAAATATTGCTCAATTTAGCTCTTACACTATTGTCACTTTCAATAAATATTGAAGGAGCTTCAATAAATAAAAAAAAAAATTATATCAACCAGTTTGATAGACGTCAATATAAATTATGCTAATGTAGCCCTTACACGTTTAATATATATTGACGAAATTCGATATTGACTTAATAATATTGACCGTGTAAGGGCCTTAACATGCCGCGTCTAACGCCACAGTTTCGAATCCGGCTTTTGAATTTTATTTAATAGTTCCTATAAATCAATTTTATAGCTCCAAAAAAAAAAAAAAAAAATAACGGTATATCTTTACACTAATACGTCTGATTTCTATGATTTTTTTTTTTACAATTTGTAGGAAATTCAAGAATATTTCAAATAAATATGGGTATTAGTGTTGCCCAAAATCGGTCTTGGTCTTGCACTTTGCAACAGCACCGCTTATCGGTTGCAAGACCAAGACCAAGACTGGTAAAAAAATCGATTTTTTGAATAAAAATTGAGGCAAAATATTTACTAATACTTGACAATTTTAGTTACTTTATGTGAAGAATTGGTGTAACCAATATACTTTTGCATTTAACTCTTATAATTTTTCATTCAGACATAAGTATCTCATATCTAAAACAATACGATAATATCTCTCTAGTAATAAGCTAATATTTAACTGCAAGACTGTAACGAGAGTCTTGCGCAAGACCAAGACCTAGACCAAGACTGAATTTGCAAGACCAAGACTCGTCTCGGTCTCGCATTTGGGCAACACTAATGGATATCTACTATAAATAGATGTGTGATTTTTGAGTTATTCATAGTTAAAATACTGAATTCATCGTAAAAATGTATGCAGCTAGAACAGACTAAAATTTATATTCTTATTTTGTAGTTCCTAAAGTTAAAAAGTAAATATAGTTTAATATAACTCGAAAGACCATTACCGCGAGAAAGGGAGCAACCCTCGTGGCTTTAGAAAATAGAGAAATATCACCGATCACATTACATCGATTCACTAGCGGATCCAGGATTTAATTTTGGGAAGGGCTTCAGCCCGAAAGCTTTTTTTTTCATAAAAATGACGATAATTACTTTGGAAAAAAAAAAAAAAAACTAACTATCTATATGAAATTGTGTTTAAGTGATTCCTTAAGTCCTTTCTAATGTAATTACACGAACAATAATACTTTAAGAGATAATGTTTTAATATTTTTTTCCATAAATCATGGTTATATTTTACCATTTTGGGGGGGAGGTCTTCAGTGCGAAAGCCCCCTCCTCGTTGATCCGCCCGTGCATCGATTAACTGGAAAAAGGGCAAAGGAGGCACTTTCTTGAGAAAACACAATTTAAAGTGTCAAATTTTCATTGAAATTGTATACGGCGTTATATATACGATCGAATTGGTTACTTGTGAGTAGTAGGTATGTTTTAAAACGTTATTTAAAAGTTTGAAAACGTTATCTAACAAAATATTTTAATGTAACTTTAAATTTCATTCCTTTTTCAGTTAGAAATTAAGAAAAACTTTAGAACTATAATTATTTTATACCTTTGGTTGTAATTTGTTTTGGGGAGTCAGATTTGTACCATTTCGTTCTGAAGTTATTACATTGCTTGTAATTGTTGATATTTAGAAGGGTCCAGCCTATGCAAAAAGTTCGTGCAGAAATTTTTATTTATTTTTTCCTTAATCTCTATTAATAAATCTTTAATTTCTAGCATAAAAAAGTATGGTAATCAAAAATTATTAATGTGGGTTTTTTATTTATATATTTTTTATTTCCAGATCGGCTTAATGAGCCATATATGGGCATATTAACAAAATGTTTTAACATTTGGCTAAGTGGGGGCATAGTCCCAAACAAAGCACACCCCTAACGATACATGTTGTCTGTAAGTATGGACTAGCGAAGTTTGTAGAATACATAACAATACAATCAAAAAAGTTTAAGACAAATATAAAATAAATAATAATAATAAATTATAACTAAATAAAATAAAAACCAAATAATTATTAAAAATATATATACATATATATTTTTTAAAATATTTATTTGTTTATCTTTATCATATATATACATATATATTTTTTAAAATATTTATTTGTTTTTGTTTATTATATATATACATATTTATTTTTTTTAATTTATTTATCGGCTCGACAGGCGCCTGAAGCTGCCCTTGGCCCTCTCAACTGCCCTTTCCCAATCATTTCGGTCAGTGCCATGTCTGCTGGATATTCCCACCATCAAGTCCTCAGCCACGGAGTCCTTCCACCTTCTCTTCGGTCTTATTTAATGTCGTAAACATATGTTTTACTCATACAAAACACTGCACCAAAGATTTTTATATCCTCATTTTACATACATTTCTACCTCTCTCACATAAGAGCAATAAAACATTTTTTTTTTTAAAACTATTCCATTACCTCGATTCAGTGGATTGTATACTTTTTCGCCAAGCTTAAAGTAAATTTTAAAAGTTTATTTTTGATTTCTTAGGAAATTTCATTTAGCTTCCATTTTTTTACATTCAATATTATAAAAGTAGACATCATTAATTAACAATTATTCATTAATTTTTTGCCAGTCTTCAATAACTTCTATGGCTTTATATAATTTTTTTGTCTAAACTCCTCAGCTTTTCATATATTCACATTTATTCTGACTATTAATTCTGATAGTTCATTTTCAACCTGAAAAAACATATTCCTTTTTAGAGAAAAATGAGAGCCTTTAGTCATAGTTGGGCATAAGCATAATCCACGATTACAATTACATTTATTTGATTACATGTTATATACCTTATTATGGCACAATTACAATTTTTTATTGAATTGAAGAAATAACTAAACGAATATTTAATTTAAGTCATTAACAATTGCTCCACACTAAACTAAATAAACTTTGCTTTAATTGAAAGTAGAGTTTTTCATTAGAAAAACCACCTCGAGTCTTTTGAACGGCTAAACTAAGCTTAGTTCTGTTTTAAAAAATCTTGAATTATTCGCGATTTTTTAAAAATCATTCTCCAACTACAGCTAATTCGCTTTTAGAAAAACTCATTTGTTTAATAAGCTTTAAGTCCATAGTAATTAAGTTGAGGGTTTATTACTAAATAAGTTGAGATTCATCTCATGCTGCGTAAAAAAATGTGATTTGATGTCTCCACCTAAAAGTACTGGCGTATTCAACAAAAATGACAACAATAAATTTGGAAACTGCATTTCATTGTTTTTTCATGATCTGTGTATGTATTATAATGAACATAGTTACATAAAAACAATTTTTACTGATAAAGTAGAAGTTAAAAATAACTATTTCTCAAATATTTATCATCTACAGAGATTATGAAAATGTATTTGTAAGTGACAAACTATTTTATTATTAGTATTAAATTAATTCAAGCCATTTTATTTTAATTTTACAATATTTAGCAATTTCTTTAAATAGGTTGTGATGCCTTGTATCAAGAACAATTTTCATTTGCTAGATTATAGATATTTCTGAAATAAAATATATCTTTCCTTGCAAATGTTGCTTATTAAAAAAAGAAGCTCAAAATTATGGAGGTGGGCTTTTCTTCCTCAAATTGTCAAATGTTTTAATACTTCCTCTAAATGCAGGTTTAATTACCAATTGGGGGTAATAGTCCATTATTATAAATTAACGTTTCTAAAAAAAAAGAAGATTAATAAATAAATCTTCCATTTGCTTGAATCAATTTCATGAAACCGTCAATATTAGGATTAGGAACATTTAGTTTGTCACTTATACGAGATCCGGGTAAAAAACATAGTTCCATAATCATTTTAGATGATAAATATTTGAGAAAAAGTTATTTTTAACATTTTTTTTCCTAAATAAAATTGTATTTATGCAATTATATTTATTATAATAACACAAATAATTAAACTAAGAAAGAAAATAAAGCTTCACAATTTATTGTTGTAATTTTGTTGAAAACACAGGCACTTATAGATGATGGGATATCAAACCACACAATTTTTACTTTCACTTACCTATATACTGAATATATAGTAAGAAGGGAAGGTATTGCGATCGTGAAAATTTTCGAATCTCAGTTTCCAACGGAAATAAATGTTTTGAGGTCCCCTGAGTCGAAATAACCAAGTCCCGCAAAATAGTCTGTGTGTGTGTGTGTGTGTGTGTGTGAACAGCCTAGCTCAAAAACGAAAAGTCGTACGAAACTTAAATTGCCTATTTAACATTTGTATTTAGTTCCGATGTGAGAGCAACTTTATCGTTAAAGTCGGCTAACGGGAAGTCCCACTTTATATCATCGATTTTACACATTTTTACGACTTTCTCGTACTTCGACTTTCTGATTCCAAGTCGATAAATAACCAAGTCCCGCAAAATGATCTGTGAGTATGTGAACAGTGGAAAAGTCCCAACATTATCCACTTACAATTAGTGTGACAACTTTTGACCTGTTTATGACAGGCAATGCAAATCTCGTAATTTCATTTGAGTAAACTTTCTAATTGAAAAGACAGTTTAATAATTAATAGTCGTACAACCCATAATCAACAGATCGTACAATCTATAATCAACCGTCGATATAATAAATAGGAGTTTTGTTATTTTAATAGTATTAATGATTTTTTAACTGTAAGCTTTAAGGTTTAGCTTGGTTATGTACTTAAAAAAATTATAATAACCCAACATTGCCAGAAAACATTTTATATTCAAGTAGAGCAGTAAGTGAAAGTTTTATATTGCGGACACCAGGTTTTTTAAAACAATATAAGATGAATCTCAACTTATTTCGTAATAAAAGTTCAACTTAATTAATATGGACTTAAAGTTTTTTAAACAAGAATTTTTTTATAAAAGTGGGATGACTGTAGTATAGTTCAAGGATGATTAAAAAAAAATCGCGAATGATTCATGAGTTTTAAATAACATAAATTAGCCAGTCAAAAGTCCTCTTTAAATAGTTTTACCAATGACAAACTCATCAGGCATCTCAGAAACTGGTAGGTAGCAATAAATTTTAGGATTATTTGTGAAATATAATTATTTCAGGACATGTATTGATTAAAAATTCACCCTAGGTTCTTAATGGGATTGTGGAAACAAATAGGTAGTCCATTCAGGCAGAGTAAGGGATAATAAGGAATGGAGTTAATAAAGTGGTTGGAACCAATGAAAAATAGGCTTTGGTCTTCTCAACGTCCAATCTCTATATATTACTAGTTAAAAGCTCCGCTTTGATTGTTTCATGAAGTTTCACGTTGGTGAAATCATTAAACAATTTTAAATTTTAAATTATTAAGTATATTTCTTTTTTGAATAATGCGTTTGCGAAGTACCAATCTTCGGTAGTTTAATCAGGCAATTTTCATTCATTTGATTTTTTAGAATGTTAAATCTACCGTCAGAGCTTTTATTTTATGAATATCATCAGGCCCGTGGAGAGAAATCAAGATTCGTTGCAAATTTTCATGGTCTTCTTGAAATATAAAAATCTCCACTGAAACCAAACCCGTCCTACACAAAGTATGCGACAAAAAGATTATTTAAGGATATTACATAATTATTATATAAGATATATTATATTTTGTTTAAACAAAAAGGAAGTAAAAAATTAAATCGACGCCCTGTACCCCGGAGTTGGGCTCGTTGGGGCTGAATATAAGTTATTTCATCTATATTTACAAAATTATATTATATTAATTTAATATTAATAGTATTATACTTTGATATATCACTTAATAATTAGTCTATTTGCCTTTACTTATAAAATATAGTTTATTTGGTATTCTGGTAAACTACTAGCTCTCAGGGTGTGGAGAGAAACTAGGGGCAAGGACAAATTTTCCTGGGCCACCGTCAAATATGAAATTCACCATTGAAACCTAACCTCGCACTTTATAATGTAAACAATATTTTTGAACTTATTTCGGATTTATAATTTAATGAAGTTGAAAAACAAATCCTGGTCGACTGGACCGGGCCTCAGGGCTCCGACCCTGTTGCCCCCCTCTCGTCGGGCCTGCCAGCTCTGAAAGGTTTTACCCTTTTGTGACCTTACGTCCTGGATGTCATAGTCTCTACAAGGTGGATCAGTTTGTCCTGGACCCATCCACCATCGAGGGTACTCCATCAGGTGTTAATATTCTCATAATCGCTGAACTGGCGGTTAACCGGAACACCGCAAGTGTCCTCACTAAAGTGACATTTATTGCTGGCTGCGGTCAACACTTTCCCATCTACTAACATGTCTTCTCTTCTCACATCCTTTCTCGAGAGTATGTGATACATGATACGGTTATCTATCATAGCATTTGGGTCTTTAATACTCAATGGAGATCATTAGGAAGTCTGTATCGCCAAACAAGGAATACAAGTAAGAAACATCGAATGTTAATTTATTTTTTCTAAAACAATTGTGTTCGATTTTTAGAAATAGAGAATAACTTTATTCTGGGACAAAGTCCCTTTAAAATAACAAAATAGAACATAATTAAAAGACTACATCTGGCCAAAATAAAACAATAAAAAAAGAGAAAGTAAAGAAAGTATTAGTTAAACAAGCTATATACAAAAAAAAAAATCTATATACAAAACACTTAAAACTATGATAAAACACTTAAGACTATGTACAGTAGGAAAAATTATAATTATACTCTTTTGAAAAATAAAATAATTAAAATACATTGAGTTCTTCTTTAAAATGAGGTGTGTTTCTGCTAACAAAGAAAAGACAAAGCTGGCAATATAAAATGTCAGTGTATTTAAATAATGAATAATATGTAGACTCGTCATTTTCAAATGCTAGCTATAGGTACAGATTTAATTATATACGAATAAAAAATAATTTAAAAAACAAACAAACAATAGATGCGGTCAGTGGCATTAAGAGCAGGAAGATATTGTAATATCCCTAGTGAAGTTCATAGTATAGAATAGTACTATCGTTTGATGATGACTAGAAAAGTATAATATTAAAAGTTTAGCAAGTATCTGACTGTTTTTGGGATAGGAATTGGAATAGAAGGGATTTGAATGTGGATATGGAGGAGGAATGCCGAATTTTGTAGATAATTCCAGAGATTGACAGCGCGAGCTATAAAGGAATTTTGAAATGAGGCAGATATGTAAGAAGGGATGTAGAGGTCAGAAGGTCGAGATCTTGTTGAAAGGGAATGGACTGAAGACTTGAATTGGAGAAGGTTGTAGGCGTAAGAAGGACGATGGTTGTTGATGATTTGATAGAGCAACGTACCTAGGAAATATTGTCTTCTAAAGGAGGGGAAGAGCCACCTTAACTCAGTGTAGTGGTGAGAGACATGGGAGTACCTCGGGGCACCAATAACAAATCTTACACAGCTATTCATTAATCTTTTCAGTCTATCACGGAGCTCCACCGAGAGGCCATCATACACCACACAGCTGTAGTCAAAGTGGGGGAAGATGAGAGAGAAAATTAGGAGTCTACGGGTATGTTGAGGTAGGAGATGGCGGATGCGATGAAATAGTTTAAGGGTAGAAATTGTCAGACGGGAAATGTGAGAAATATGGTAGTTCCAGGAGAGGGTTTGATCTATGAAAAATCCTAAATTTTTAACAGAGGAGCAGAAGGAAATTTTCTGGGCATTAAGGTGCAATATGGGAAAGTCAGTATGGGATCTAATTATGGATTCAATCTGTATCTTGAAATGTAAAATGTTGCAATGCAGTGAGGAAAAAGTTGCTGTAACATCTCTGTATCATGTATAATTGAGGTGACTAGATGACCTGCTTTTGGCGGGACAATCCTGATTTTTAACAATTTGTCCCGCCTTTCGCTTCGTTTTTGGAATGGAATGGATTTTTGGAAAGAATGCACAAGCTAGGAAACGGCAGGAGAACGGGAACAGAATATATGGTTTTCGGCGGCCATTTGGCTATTTCGCCAGGATATGAGTTTTATAATATTTATGTTAATTTTTTATGTTAGACTTTAATAATACCAAATAATTGTTGAAAACTGATTATCGAGGACGGCTTAGCAAAGTTCGCATTGTTGATCAGTTGTTAGGATTCAACCACCATTGTTTGGATTTAATAAACAACCTCAAAATGACCTTTTTAATCGTTATTAAAAAATATATTAATAAGGAAAAGGTTAAACCTTTGCCATCAGCAAATTAACTTCATTTGCTACTTCGATTACCGAAATTTTATAACCTTCAATAAGTTTTCTAGCATTTTCAAAAAGAGCTGCTTGATTGTGTACAAACGTCTGGCACAAAACATGTTGGTCTTAAAAACTGTGTTATTATTGAAGTCGTGAATTAGACGTTAAATAAACCATCAAATTATTCGCTCTCAAAAATACGTCTTTGAAACTAAATTCTCAACCTTATTTCAGCTCAATACTACGTCACCTGATTAACATTTTTACCAGATTATCGTTATATCATTACTGTAACAACACATTTTTACGATCTACCTCCCCCACTCGTCAATGGTGTCCCGCTTTACCAATGTTAAAAGCTGGTCACCTTATGTATAATGCATGTACAATCTTCAATAGGAATAGAAAAATAAGTCCCATTAAGAATTACTGTAAAAAAAAAAATTATGAATAATTCTGGCCATAAGACTGATTGCATAATAAGAAAATAAAATAAATACTTAAGTATGTGCATGGTTATTAATATATATAAGGATGAGAAAAATTGTCAGGCTTTGTAGTCAAAATATCTGTAATGAGTTAGCCGACGTTTCAAACCAAACATGTGTTTCATCATTAGGGCTATCGTTTGGAAGTCTAACAAGAACTCTTTCTTTTGTAGTTTTTGGTAGACTTCCAAACTATGACCCACATGTTTGGGTCGAAACGTCGGCTATTCTAAATATTCTGATATTCTGAATGCACATCCTGACATTTTTTTTTTTATGCTTATAATTTCAACACTGAACTACTTACCCATTTCTTTGAATATGCATATATATTAAACAATATATGAGGAAACTTGAAATAAGACATTTGCTACCGAAAGAGTAATTTAATAATTATACAAGCAAACATTCTTAACCAACTAAAATACTTCCAAAAAGCTAACTTTAGTTTATACGACTTTTCGTTTTTGTGCTTAGAAATTCAAACTCCCACAGATCATTTTGCGAGGCTTAGTTGTTTCTGGACTCAGAGAGGCTTCAAAACGTGTAATACCGTTTAATTGAAACATTATTTTGTAATACAATTTTTTTTATGATATACAAATTAATCATTGATAAAAAGTAATTTTAAAACAGTTAATTGTATAAATTATTGCCTTTTAAATTGTACCACTGAAGAGGCCCCCCAAATAACCTAGGGTTGGTCAAGGTCTATCTATCTTTATGGTTCCATATTGCTTAATAAATAAATCTCTTACAAGTGGATTAATATTGAAACTCTTTCAATAATATTAAGTGTTCCAATAAAAATGCTTGATATCAACCAGTTTGATTGACGTCAGTATGATTGACGTAATCTTAGATGGTCAATGTTTGGCATAATACGGTATTGACTGCTTAAAGACCCCTTAATGTAAGTTAAATCTAATGCCCCTGAGCTCTCTAGGTCTTATCTTTAAAAGTCGCGATATAAAATAAATCTACCATAATTATCTTATATAGTTTTTTTCTCCAAAAATTAATTTATGAATTTCCATTCATTTATTAAATTTGGTATTCAATTAAACTGATTACATTCACTTTGTATTTTTATTTTTTCAAAATGTAAATAGACATGTCGTAATAGTTGAGGAGAAAGCTTTTTGTCCTTTCGGGAACTATTTTGATTGTTCGCCTTCATATTCTTGTAATTGAGATATATACTAATTGCTCAAATCAGTCCTTTGATTGCTAAAGGCGCTGATGATCCCCGCACATTAAAAAGTATGTCAACAGATGATATCATGTGTCCAAATTCTGTTGTACTATTCGAGGTTATTTCAATATCGGAAACCTTGTTGTAAAAGTACTGATCCGTAATTATATAAGATGTGTCTAATCAATTTGCAAAAGCCCTTTGTAAGGCTGTTTTGAGCTAACGGATGGATTTATTTTTAAGTTTGATATATTATATTATTCGACGAGGTCTCGTGAGTGTTTGGAAAGCGAAATGACACCAGGATAATGCGTACATAAAAAATAAATAAAATAAAATCATCAAAATTGAATAGAAATTCGTAAATTTGAAACACTTTGTACCGACCGAAGTAGCAAAGTGAGTTTAAATATATTTTAAGGAGAAACAGAGTTGTTATGATACGTTGAATTATATATTTTCCTTATTGTTCTGTAATTTATTCACTGACCAATATTCTTTGTCCAATTACCCGAACGGACTAACTAGTTTAAATTTAACAATTTAACAAGACGAACTGATTACTAATATGAAACGAATTGAACTCATTTCACACTGAAGCCACAGTCTTCTTGGGACATGATTTCGTTTCAATTGGTGGAATGACAATTTTTTGTCTTTCAATATTTGAAAGTATTTAAAGTTCACTTAGTCCTAGAACTAGCCCCTCCGTTCTTTTATATCTAACCCCATTTATTGGTGATCTATTAAATACTTATCATCAGAGGCTCGAGAGGTATTGTTGCAATGGGAACTGCCTCTATCGATTGTTTACCAAACGATGCATCGACACAAGAATGCGGGTTACTAAGCCCTTACAATGGTCCACCATAGCTGTACTTATTCAATAGGCCGTTGCTAAAAACTCTCCACTTAACAGCACACTCCTGGCCAATAGTCCACAAACAGTTTACGATCGCTAACGCTCTTCATCGACAGCTTCATGTGTTGTTAATTCTGTGTTGGCTTATGGTTGATTGGAATGATGGCTCGTCATTCTTAAAAATCTACGAAAATAAAATAATAAAACGATTAACTAACTCGCTCAAGAAGAGCTTTTATTTATTTTTATAGATAAACTATATCCATCAAAGTGTGTCCACTCGCACGACTTTCCTACCGATGTTTGAAAAATTTAATATGACCGTTAAAAAAAATGAATTAGCGTAATTTTCTTTAAGATGGAGATTGGACTGGGATGGTACACCATTTGTTTTATGAATTTAAGACAGATTTTGTTTAATTTATTTGAATTACCAATTTCAACTTACTACCTATGGATGAACAAGCGGATCTACGGGAGGGAAATTTTCGGGCAGAAGCCTCTCCTCCCCAAAATGGAAAGATATAACTCTGACTTATGGAAATATATACAGATTTCAACAGAAAAATTATTTTCAAAAACTTTATTAGAAAATAAAATGCATATCTATAGAGAGTAAAACAAAAAAGAATTTACTCAAAATTTCCCCCTTTTGCTTGAATCAGGCATTTCATCTCCGCCAGTCATCAATAGCAGCACGCAGCACTTCTTGAGAAAAGCGCTCAACTGCTCGGTTTGAGGCTTTCCAAGTTAGGGTGTGCTCTGTGGTATTCCATCTTATCCAGTTCAGACCAAAGCCGATAATCTGGTAGGTAGATATCAGGGCCTCCTGAGTGCCAATCCGAGGCAGATATAAACTTTGGAATGGTCTTTTGCAGCCACTGCTTAGTTGACCTGGCCTTGTGAGCTGGAGCGGAATCATGCTGGAAAACCCAATGACTTCCAGCAGGGTATCATTTAGAGACTTGACAACAGGTTCCAAATATCGTTCTGATTGTTTTTAGATTCTTTTTTTAACTCCTTTTAGACAAAAATGTAGTTTTTGTGGTGCCATCAAAGCAAACTCCTGACTAAACCATCACTGAGGGAGATTCATGACTCTTTTCTACTCTTCCGATGACTTCCTGGCCTTCTTAAGAGCTGTGTGCTTCCACACGATTATTTTGGTGGTTAAATTTTTCTTCAATTGTAAAAATTTTCTCATCGCTAAACAAAATCTTTCGATGAAGACCATTAGTGTAATGGCCAAGGAGCAGTTTGCATTTACCCACTCTAATTTGTTTAAGAGAAGTGGTTAGCCTTAAGGCGCTCACAGCTATTTGGTTTTCTTTATCACCCCAATCCATGTTAAATGAGCGAAAGAAAATACAAACTAATTGGGATTATCATGCTGACATGTAAAGAAAATAACCTAATGGAGGTAAGGATTATCTAAATAATACCCAAGGATGTAAACAAAGTTCAGCTTTTGTAACAGTATTTATGGCAGAACTAGGTATATATAAATTAAGTTTTTAAGCTTTAAAATTAAATCCTGAATCTTTTAGTGTATGGATGCACAGCGTAGGTAATTTCTTATTGACTTCCTTAAGTTGTTTTTTCCCATTAATTTATTTAGTTACCTTTTTTACTTTCACTTACCTATGTATATAATATATAGCAAGGGTAAGTATTGCGATCGTGAGAATTTTTGAATCTGGGTTTTCAACGAAAATAAATGTTTTGAGGTCCCCTGAGTCCAAATAACCAAGTCCCGCAAAATGGTCTGTGTCTGTGTTTGGGAATAGGGCTTAAATGGCTAACTTTCAATATTTCCTTTAATTTTTGTTTATTTTAAATAATGAACCCTTTCACAATTAACTCTGAAAAAAAAAATCTTGGCTTTTAATTATTTATTATAATCAAATAAATAACTGAAATATACCGTTGTAAAATGAAATAGCAAGTGTCAATCAAAATAAATTTAATATATTAGACGGCTATGAAAAAAGTATGGTAATTAATAGTTTTAAATAATGTTTCATACCGTCTATAATTTTTATTTTCATTTTTTTTCGTCTGAAAATACTTATTTCTCCTAAGAAGAGGGTGGCAAGTGAAAGTTTTGTGATGCGCGCACCGTACCAGATTTTTTTTCTTGCTTTCACTTCGTTATATTTTTTTCTAATTTCGAAAAAATATAAATATAAAAGAATATATTAGTTCCATTTAAAAATATTGTGATTTCATGTAATATAGCTTTAAGCTGAATAAAATAAAGGACCAATAAGTGCGGTTACCACATAACGACATGAGTAATAAATAAATATATATAGCATTTCCAAGTCAATTTCAACCTTTTCCAAATCAAATTCAACCTTTTCCAAGTCAAATTAAACCTTATCCATTTCAAATTCAACCTTTTCCAAGTCAAATTCAACCTTTTCCATTTCAAATTCAACTTTAGAATTTTTGTCAATTTTCGATTTTTTTCGAAATGAAGGCGACTTACTATATTATCGAAGGCATAGCTTTTAAAAAATACAAAAAAAAAAATTGATTACGCAGTTGCATATCCATTTATTTTAACATTTTAGATTTTTTTAGTGTGATATTTCTATGTGATATTCAATTATTTCCAAGTCAAATTCAACCTTTTCCAAGTCAAATTCAACCTTTTCCAAGTCAAATCAAACTTTTTCCAAGTCAATTCAACCATTTCCATTTCAAATTAAACCTTTTCCAATTCAAATTCAACCGTTTTCATTTCAAATTAATGTTTTAAGTTTTTGTAAATTTTATATTTTTTTTTTTAAATAATGGCCATCCCCTTCCCCCTCCAATATGAAAGTCTATTATTATGCTCTCCTAAGTAGAATTTTCACTTACGGATATCGATTTATTGTACCTACTCGGATTTATTAGGGACTAGTATTATGCTGTCCTCATTTGAGTTTTTTGGATTTTTTTCATATGAGGTTGTATTCTTATGTTTCCGGAGCCGTAGATTTTGAAAACGACCTCCATTTTAAGATTAGGCCACCGCATTTCAATTTCTTTGAGTTTTTCGGATATTTTTCATATGAGGGTGTATTTTTATGTATCCGGAGCTGTAGATTTTGAAAATAACCTCCTTTTTAAGATTACGTGACTGCGTTTCGAATTATTTAAGTTTTTTTGACTTATTCGATATATGGGTGTATTTTTATGTTTCCCGATCAGTAAATTTTGAAAACGACCTCCATTTTAAGATTAGGCCACCGCATTTCAATTTCTTTGAGTTTTTCGGATTTTTTTCATATGAGGATGTATTCTTATGTTTCCGGAGCCGTAGATTTTGAAAACGACCTCCATTTTAAGATTAGGCCACCGCATTTCGATTTCTTTAAGTGTTTCGAATTTTTATCATAAAAGAGTGTATTCTTATGTTTCCGGAGTCGTAGATTTTGAAAACGACTTACATTTTAAGATTAGGCCACTGTGTTTCGGTTTTGTTAAGTGTTTTTGATTTTTCCTTCGAATAAAAAACATAATACGAAGGATTAATTTATTTTTCAATAAATAAATAAAAATATCTAATCAAAATAAATAAAATATGTATTGTCTCATTTTTAATTTAATTTTAGTTATCTTTTTTAATGTTGTGGTCTCCTATCACAAAATTATAAGATTTCGAACAATTAGCTGAAAAATCTGAATACGGAAGGTTAAATTTATTACCAGTTGCTTTTCGGCTTTTTAGTTTGTATTCTGTGGTTAATTTAACTTTAGCTTCATAATATTTATTTATTTATTCATACTCGAAAACATATTGATGAAACTTTGTATTGCAAAAATCCAAAATGAAGCCTAATTAATCAAGATGCAGCGGCTTAATCATAAAATGGAGCTTAAATATTAGATAAATTTAAATATTAAAGATTAGAAAAATTTCAATACGTCTCGGATAACATATAAGTAGATCCTTATACCGAAAAAGTAAAAAAAAAAACTTTTATAATCTAAAACAGTGGCATAAACTTTAAATTGGGTCATTTACAAAATGGGGGAAATCTACTGCTCCAGAAACATAAAATTAGACCTTTATACTTGTTAAATTCTAAAAATTTAAATAAGTTGAAACGCAGTTGCGTAATCATAAAATAGAGGTCATTTTCAGAATCTACGGTTCCGAAAACATAAAAGTAGACCTTAATATTGGATAAATTCGAAAAACTTAAATAAGTCAAAACGCAGTGGCGTAATCATAAAATGGAGGTCATTTTCAAAATCTACAGCTCCGGAAACATAAAAATACACCCTCATATGAAAAATATCCGAAAAACTCTAATAAGTCGAAACGCGGTGGCGTAATCTTAAAATGGAGGTAATTTTCAAAATCTACAGCTCCGGATACATAAAAATACACCCTTACATCGAATAAAGAAAAACAACTTAAATAAGTCGAAACGCGGTGGCCTAATCTTAAAATGGAGGTCATTTTCAAAATCTACAGCTCCGGAAACATAAAAATACACCCTCATATGAAAAATATCCGAAAAACTCAAATAAGTCGAAACGCGGTGGCCTAATT
Source organism: Nezara viridula (assembly GCA_928085145.1). NCBI lineage: Eukaryota > Metazoa > Arthropoda > Insecta > Hemiptera > Pentatomidae > Nezara > Nezara viridula. The sequence continues at coordinate 148,673,980 of OV725077.1, read as the reverse complement.
TTAAAATGGAGGTCATTTTCAAAATCTACAGCCCCGGAAACATAAAAATACACCCTCATATGAAAAATATCCGAAAAACTCAAATAAGTCGAAACGCGGTGGCCTAATCTTAAAATGGAGGTCGTTTTCAAAATCTACGGATCCAGAAACATAAAAGTAGACCTTTATATTGGATAAATTCTAAAAACTTTAATAAATCAAAACACAGTGGCGTAATCATAAAATGGGTGTCATTTTAAAAATTTACTGATCGGGAAACATAAAAATACACCCTTATATCGAATAATTCAAAAAAACCTAAATAATTCGAAACTCAGTCACGTAATCTTAAAAAGGAGGTTATTTTCAAAAACTACTCACAGACCCACACATCGAAAAATTAAAGATAATTAAACAAATAAAAAAAGCTTGAATTTGAAATGGAAAAGGTTTAATTTGAAATGGAAAAGGTTGAATTTGACTTGGAAAAAGTTTAATTTGATTTGGAAAAGGTTGAATTTGACTTGGAAAAGGTTGAAATTGACTTGGAAATGCTATATATATATATATATGCATGTATGTGTTGTGCATATATATATATATATATATATATATATATATATATATATATATATATATATATGCATGTATGTGTTGTGCGTGTGTGTGTGTGTGTGTAATTTGATTTTTAATTGTTAGTAGATTTTTAAATTAACATTTGGGACAGTAAGCTAGAAAATTCTCCTCCATTGATTATCTTAATCGAGTGTAAGGTTATCAAATAACTGATATAGATATAAGTAAAGCAACTATTATATAAGGTACTCAATAGTGTGTGTTTAGTGTTCAGTGCGAGTCGCTTTGATGAGTGTCAGTTCCTGATGTACTTTGGTATTCCACATTAATGAGATTCACTTTTTCCGGTGAGTTATTGAGCTAACATGCCTTCATTGTATTTATAAATAAATATTATTATCATAATTTAATACAGTTATATTATGATAATTAGTTCCGTATTAGACCCGTAGAAGGGTGAATTAATCGTACACTGGAACATTTAGCATATTTTCCCAGAACTTTCTATCTTTAACATATTACTATATTTAAAGGATGGAAAGTTATTTCTTAAATATGGAATTAATATTCCTGATGTATAAAGGGTTAAGTCCTTGTTGATTTAGTGATTATTTTCGAAAAAGTATTTTTTGTTTTCACTGTGTTACTGCAACTGTCAATATTGTTATTGTTAAAGGTTGTTTTTACAATAATTAGAGATTGTTAATTATTGGTAATTGTTAAAGGTATAATGTTTATAAGAAATATTTTTTGAGTTGGAACAAAATTAATTCATCACCTTTTCATATTTACTTTAAGGCAGAAGTATATCGTCAGTGTACGCTATCAACTCGGTTATGAATCAAATATTTAATTTATGTAAATGGAAGGATATCGATAATATATCATCTTACGCTTATCATCTCTGAACTAAGAAACAATTAAATTACTTCTGCACTTAACCTTTCAATTGTTCTTATATATATTTTTTTTCCTTTTAGTTTAAATGGATAATCATTTTGAAGTAATGCAAAAACTCAACAATCTGAATTCAAACAACGGGTAATGTTTCGTTCATTTAAAAAAAAAAATCGAGACAAAAATGTATATGGATTTATAAAGCACTACATTAACACCTGATAAAATAAGGCAGATCGTACCTAGTGTTATTAACTGAGATTCAAGGTTGTTTGATATTATTGATTTTTTTCTTAAAGCACTTTAGAATTTAATATTCTCCATGTCACCACTGTATTTAGATAATTCATAAACCGAAACTTTAGACACAGATAGATTCTTTCAGTTTTATTCTAGTTGAAGGCCCATTTGTTATCTTTGCATAATACTAAATAAAATAAATTTTTTTTTTTGTGTGTACTATCTGTCTGCAAACCCAACTAACTTTTTAATCATATAGTCTACATTCAACAATTCCTTTACCATTATAATTATGGAAAGTAAATTAAAAATATTCATAAATTTAAAAGTAGGAATAATTACATCAATATCTACAAAGATTGTTAATATCTTTATGATGATAACAAAAGGAATTTACAAGAGAGCAAAGCAAAGCAAAGGCACAACGAAATTTAGTGAAACCGCAGGTATCATACAGAGTGGAAACAATAAGGTTTACATAACGGAAGATTTATTGAAAACGGAAAGGAAAATCTTGTGAAATATAGAGGAATACGAGAAAATTGAGAAAGAGGTACAGAATGAAGGAATTGTACAAATAGAGAACGAACATGTGCTTAGGCTTTAACAAAAATAGATTAAATAAACAACCTTGATAAATCTAAAATTATGGTGTTCTGTAATGGCGGACCTCCGGCTCAGGATGATGTTTGGATCTATAAAGCTCAAAATATTGAAATTGTAACAGAGTATAGGTACTTAGGCATTATATTGACTTCAAAAACATTTTGAACAGAAAGTCTTAGCTGCGATGTTTGGTTTGCATACTTCCTGGAACTCATGAGGAGAAAAGAAGTTCCAATATCGGCGAAGTATCAAGTGTTTGATGGAGTCACGCAAGCTGTCCTCTGTTATGGTTCGGGAGAGGAGAGGAGAAGGGGAAGGGAAGCGATATGAAAAAGTAGAAATATTCGATGGAAACAGCTTGAATATGATAAGTACGGTGATGAAGGCGAGAACTGAAACACTAAATCTGAATTTACTTTACAATTATGTTAAGAGGGAAACAACATTTAAATATGATTACTCATAGATTTGAAGGACTGATGTTTAGTTTGTTTTTTTTACTGATTTTTATATCATTATTATTATTATTTATTTATTTTTTCGTTCACGGAACGGCCTTAGAGACTACGCGAATATCATTACTTTTGGTTCTTTTCTTGATTTAGTTTTTCCTTTCTTCCCATTTCCCTCGTATTATCTCTGTGTGCTTTTGTTTTCTTTCTTCTGTCTACACGACCCCCTTTTTCGAATTTTACTTTCTCACGAGGACCTTGAATTCATTCAGTCATTTCCTATATCTTTCTCCGTCCGTTTTCTTATTTTTTCCTCCTTCCTGTCACTCTATTTTCCATATCTCCATCTCTATTTTGTATATTAGAGATACATTTGCTCATTTATCTTTTTTCACATTATTTTAACTTTTTATTCTCTTATACGTAGTCAGTATTTTTTGATAAATTTTACAATATCTCAATTTTCTATTTATTTCTATTATTTCCTTATGTAACTTCATATTCCTTTTCTGTTCCACGGAAAGATTGACCCCAGAAAGACTAAACTAGGTAATATTTCAGTAAATCCAAGGGTACAAAAGCTCAGGAGGATACACCAAGTGGATGAAAGAAGAAACGGAAATACTAGGAATAAAAAAAAACTAAACATTAGTCCTTCAAATCTATAAGTAATCATATTTAAACGTTGTATCCCTTTTAACATAGTTGCAAAGTAAATTATAGTTATTTCCATTTAACAAAGCTCTGATTCACCCTCCGACAATATGATCTTACCAAACTATTCCTTCTCAATTCTTTGAGAGTAGGGAAATTGCGAGAAAATGGAAAACATCTTCTGGTTCCCCGAGGTTGTCAGCGATCTCCGGGAGGTCTATACACCTCACGGTGGTCACTTACCCAAGCTAACACTTTGTTGATAATCTTCTGTGTTAACTGCTTTGTCAACCTTTGGTCTGACGAATTGAATATTTTTTGGATACAATTAAGGTGTAGTTTGGTGGTATGTAAATATAATCCCCTTCTTCCAGTTTCCAGGAGAAACGCGTAGTTTGGAATGGCTTTGAGTAGATAAAACAAACGTTTAATAAAACTTCTTTGCACCATTTCTACTTTTTCCTTACTTAAAATATCTCCTTGTTTAATAAATTAACAATAATTATAACGGTTAGTCTTACTAAAATGGTTTTAGTCTATTTTAATTCAGAATGCCCGACATGCTATAATGAATTCTGTTTTTCAAATATCTTGCCTAAATTGAAAGTTTCTCCGGGTATTTGCCGTTTTATGACTTTTCCGTCCACTGTGCAGCGGCTCCTCATCAAGATGTATAGGGTTGACATCTACTGGCCATACTGTGGTATGTTCTAGAAAACTGGTATTCCTTTATTGTGGAGGTATTGACATATCGACCGATATGTCTGCAACCGTCCTGCCCGTAGTATAATTTTGGACCATTTAGTCCGAGAAGCCATGAATGCTCACTGGTCCGGAACTTTTCCACTTCTTACCGGACTCTACTTAGAGATAGAACGAACTCTTTGCCGGCTTTTGGGTGAGGCAACCGGGGCTATTGCCCAGGGTTCGTCGGCCAATCTTCAGAGGCGCTTGCCACTTGTTAAAAATTAAAAAAAAAATACAAAACGTAATAAAATAATTAATTTTATACGTTACATGAAGGAACTATATAGAAATGTTGATTGAAATAAAATTCAAATATTACATAATATAAAACATAAGCCTAAGAACTAAATTTAATATTTTTAGGGGGGAGGAGGGGTATGATGTAATTGCCCGGGGGCTCCGAATTTTTAAGGCTTGTACTGAACGAACTAACTTATCTTCTAAATATGAAAGAGTTGAAAAAGTATCACTTACTTATTTATTGAAGGGTTCTATTTGTATTAATCTCGGATTATTCAAGTCTTTAACTATAAGTCTTTAAGACATGGTAAATACAGCTAATTACCTCATCATAATCTCTCAGTTCATTTTCAGAATTTTTTCCCCAGCAGATTCTTAATCCGCCTCAATGTGTAGAAGTAATGGCAGAAAATGTTTAAGTCTTTCAGCTGGTTGATAAGGTTGATCTCCCCATGGCTGTCAGCTTTTACCCGGAGCTTTTACCTTCCTTTCAACTTTTCTTTGACCATGTTTGTTCAGGCAGAGGTGTCGAGATCTATTACTGGACCCTCTCTCTTCACCAATGAAGGAAAATCTGTATTTTACGACTAAACCATTGCTTCCTATTTTAAACGCTCCATGTTCCTTATCAGTAACATTTAGACAGTGGATATGGATGGTACCACAGTGGTGGACCTGTGCACAGCACCGCCTGTTGCCCGGCAACCTGATAACCAAAGTTATAGACGTTAAAATAATTACTTAAAAGTTCGCGTCCCGGTGACTTAGGGACTTTGAACTCTGGCATTAATATTGGAGGCCGCCCTCATTCCCCTTAATCACCACGCTCGGGAAAATCCCCCATAGCCTAAAAAGTGACGAGGAAGGAGAGAAGAAAAAAAAAGTTGAAGGCACTACACTTCATCACATCATGCTTTCAAAGTATTTTTAAGAATTTTCTTATCCATCCTCCTATTGGATTTACCTCTTGGGAAAGAGATAACAATTTATAAATAATATTTATTTAATACTAATATCTTATAAAATTTTGTTTATATTATATAGACCAAGAGTTATTATTTTAAATACAAGCATGAATTTCATGTTGCAGTCATGAAAACGGCGTTGGCACTCGTTCTATTATCTCTTCTCACTATTAAATCGGAAGGGAGTAATATACTGGTGCTTCTCCCACTTCCTCTTTACAGCCACACAAACACGTTTATGCCAGTGTTTAAGGAGCTGGCAATCAGGGGACATAACGTTACAATGGTTTCGCCTTACCCACAAAAGGATTCTATTCCTAATTGGACTGAAGTAATTATAAATGGGACAGCGGCTGAGGAAAAGTTAGGTAAGAGTGTCATTATTTGATTTAAATCAGATATTATCATCCATTAAGTCAGTTAGAATATATCATATAAACTAAGACGTTGTTAATATAGGAAGCGCCGTGAAGCAAATGGTGGGGCTGAACCGGTACAGGTTTTTCTCTTTCATAGCGAGGGTACTATCTGAGCTGATGGAAGTGACCTTCCAAGAAGAGACTCTGCAGAACTTGATCAAGGCGGAAGACCTTCAGTTCGACTTGGTCATCATAGAACCATTCGTTTCAGAACCTCTAGTTGCTTTCGGACACAAGCTGAATGTTCCAGTAGTCAACATATACCCACTGGCACCGTCTCCATGGGTCTCTTACCTGACAGGGGGCGAGGTTTCATTCTCTTTAATGCCAAACATTAGAACGGAGTACACCAATCAGATGACTTTCTTAGAGCGACTCGACAATACCTTGATCAATTTGATAGAATTAGTCACAAACTATTTCTATTATATTCCAAGGCAGGTAGTAATTATTTTCTGTTATTTTAAATGAACCCTATCTAGTATAAACTCAATGTCTGAAACATAGTTTGGATTACAGGAAGCATTAATGAAGAAGTACATGGTTTATCCTGGATCTGATAGGCTTCCCGACCTACTGACCATGCTGCAGGACATATCCTTAACTTTATTAGATTACCACATGTCGGTAGGATACGTCGAACCACTGCAGCCCAACCAGATCCCAGTTGGTGGTCTAACTTTGCGAACTGATGGCCAACTACCTAAGGTAACATCCACAACACAACTTGGTTATTGATTGGTCAAACTTGGTTATTTTTAGTCAGAGAATCTCAAAACGTTTTTCCGTTGGTAACTTTGATTCGAAAGCTCTCCCGAGTGCAATAATTTCCACTGCTGTATATTTCATATATAACTGAAAGTTTCCTCAATTTAAAAAATCAAATAAGTTACTTTTATAATTAAATGGTATATTCTCTTTATTAATAGATTGAAGGTTTTATTGATTTCGATGGTCACACCCATGAATGTATACAGGCTCTCCCATTAGTAGATACGAGTGATCTCAGATCTAAAGAGCTAAAAAAAGTTCATATAAACAATGGGTAAATTTTCAGAAAAAAATTAATCAAAGTTTTGTGTTTGTAGAAGTAGGTCAAATCTCACTTTTTCAAGTTTTTAGTTAGTTAGGAATAAGAAGCGATAACTAAAGATATATTTAATTTAAGTAAATAACAATTTTTTTCACTGTAAACTGGACAAAATTTACTTAAAATGAAAATAGAATTTGACATTGATAAAACCATTTAAAGGGGACTTTTGAGCGGCTCAACTAAGCTAAGTTCTGTTTTTAAAAAAAATCATAAATTATTTCCTATTTTTTTTTCATCATCCAACTGAACTTCATCAAAGGAAACTTTATATAAGTTTTTATCCTAAAAGTACAAATACTTTCAGCATGTATATACAAATACAATTAACTGTTGCAAAGATTTATTTCTTGTTTTCCCCATGATTTTATAACTAATTTAATTGTCTAAATAGGACTATTTATTTATAAAAAAATAAAATAAAAAAATAATGAATTTTCAATTATCTTTAATGTGAAGTGGTTATGAAACTGTGTTTTCTTTGGCATAGCAACTGATCTGTAGTTATAAGTGACAAACTTATAGTTTCTCATCCTAATATTTACGTTTTTATGAAAATAATAGAAGCAATCATCAGATTTCTTTATTTTAAACGTAAATTTTAGAACTAGAAACATTAATTTTGTCACTTGTTACAAATCGCAAATCAATTCATATGACAGAGATCCAGTACAAAAACACAGTTTCTAACCACTTTACATGAAAAATATTTGAAAATCATTATTTTTAACATATTTTTTTATATTAATAAAGAGCGTATTTAGACAATTACCTGTTTATTATAATATATCCCAGATCATAGAAAAACGATTCTAGCCGTTTTTGTGGATTTCATTCACATAATTTTTCTACAAAACTTCAAGTGAATCTCACGCTTTTGCCTAGGAAACCTTATGATTTTGAAAAGCTTATGATTTTTCTAAAAGTGGGGTATCTGTTGTATAGTTGGATAATAATAAAAAAAAATCGCGCATGATTTTTTAATTCAGTTTAGCGTAGTTTAGTCTTTTCAAAGTCTCCTTGAAATTGTTCTAACCACGACCAACTCTACTTTCTGTTAAAGTCGATTTTGTCTAGCTTACAGTGAACAAATTATTAATTACTTGAATTAAATATTTTTTTACTTATCGCTATCTATTAAAATAAAAACGTCTCACTTAAAAAATCACAAATCTTGAATTTGCTACTATTCTATTGGGAATTGGGCTGTTGTTTATATGAATGGTTTTGTAGATCTTAAGGTCTGCTATCACTCCTATAAAATGTTCTCTCTACTTACGTGAAAACCTATACATCATTCATATACCGGCTATTGAAAGTTAAAAACAATCCAAGGCCATAAAAAAGTTTCTACTTTCAATTTTTGAAATTTCCAATTGAAGTTTGCATCTTATTTTTTTTTCTATCAGTCTTAAACTTATTTTTAAGTCGATGCTGGCAAATATATATGACTAGGTCTTTCTTCTTGTGTATCTTATCAAACCTTTGCTTTATGAACAGGATTTACAAGATATTATGGATGAATCAAAAAGTGGTGTCATCTATATTAGCTTCGGTTCGTTCCTTGGCAGCAATCAAGTCCCTGAGGAATGGCTAGTGGCCTTGCTGGAAGCGATGGCCAAACTTGACCAGACAGTTCTATTCAAGTGGAACATGGATATTCCTAAGAAACCCAAGAATGTCATTGTGAGGAAATGGTATCCCCAGTCCAGTGTGCTAAGTGAGTAAAAAAAGTACGTTTAAATTAGTGTTGCTAATTTTATCTTGTGACTATTATTACTCTTACTCCCTTTTGTATAATTTTATTTATTTAAAATTTAATATCAACATTTCGGAATCCTACCTCATCATTAGATATTCAGGTTTTATTGCTTCTAACAGTACCGGCCTTAAACATTTGGTGCCCCTGGGCAATGACGTCATATCATAATAATAAATAAACTAGTAGGCCCGTGTGAAAAATTTGCACAGCATGTTGTTATCAAATGCAAAATTAATAAGAAGAGAAAATAATGCAACGTATCAAAAGATAAAGAAATCAAATTATACTTTATTCATTAATATAATCGACAAAGAAAACAAAAATTAATTCAAATCTTCATTTTTGTTTGGAACTAACATGTTTAAAAATTTCAGTAAGCTGTATCTATGCTGAAAATTGTCCGATTTCGATAATTTTTTTTCCTTTTGTAGGGAATTTAGTAATCTTTTATATAATCATGGGTATAACCCAGCAAAAAGTGTGTAATATTTTAGTTATTTGCAAATAAAGTTTGTTTTCTTTCATAACTTGTTTGCCTGAATTTTCGGAGTGATAGGCCTATTTTACCCGCCTGAAGGAGAAGGAAGCCTTCGAAATTGGTGGCTCAATCTTGAGATTCGGTGAAAAATTAACGATGATGTGGCTTGCCGATAAAAAACACCATAGATAAATAATATAAACTCCTCCTCTCTCGATCATAGAGACCTCAAGTCGACGAAATGAGACATGTATTCAATGACAGTACTGCAATTAATGTAAGGTTGTGTGGTTGCGAACTCTATGCCATGCGTTATCTCGAAAATAGTACGTTTTGGGGCTTAAAAAGGCAGGATCCGATAGTTCCGGAGCAACTATCCAGGTCTTGCTGTACGCATCAAAATCTTCAAGATCCAATTTGTCCCGTATCGATCTACAGACCTACCACCGTTCCTGTATTGAAGCCTAGCAAAATGTTTGTACTGACTTTATTTATTTTAGAAAGAAAAACAAAAGTGGAGAATACGATTCGCTAACCCTCCGTGAAATTCTTAATCCAACGGTACCCCATTCATGGTATTTGAGCATGACAGGAGCTTATATTTGGTACAAAACCGATTTTGAGCTTTACTGTAATAATATATCTACGGATAAACAAAATAAATTTATTTCTCAAGCTGTTTTATATTAAGTAATATTTCATTCAATATTTCTCTAATCCAGTCGATTTATAATTAGGCTAAAATTAATTCTTTTAAATTTTTTTAAAATTCTTAACACCTCCGAGGCGTCCGAAAAGAAAATGGTCCCGTGATCTCCTAATGAGACATATCATTAGAGTACTATCATAGGGTAATTACTCAACAAGTGTTTTCACGTCATTATATATATATATATATATATATATATATATATATATATATATATATATATATATATATATATATATGTTCAAATTTACTAAATGTATTTCTTTAATACAGTTGTAAATATCATTAAGAAATAATAAAAAATTCTTATCGAGTGCTCATGATTGGCTGTTGCCCAGTTTATCTGGCTCTTAGGTCAGCGCTGGATCATAACATTAGGATTATATATCTATAACGTAAGTTAAAATAATTTTGGAGTAAATGAGCAAGAAATTAGAAGTAATATTCGCCTAAACCTAAAACGGATTATAATATTCTTCCTTACTTCACATATTTTATCATTAGTATTATTATTTTAGTTTTTCTAACGATTATTTTTTTGGATATTCTTTATTCCGATTCCAAACTTATTCCTTGATGACGTTTTAGCATGATCAATTAACATCTTACTTATCCTGGTCGATTTTTTAAAAGACATGCCACCGACATTATTATTGAAAAGTAATTTTTGAGGATAAGGAAGAAATATTACCTTATCTGTAAATAAATAAATATAGTAATAAATCGAATTTCTAGTTATTGCGTATCTTCAACCTTCTAAAATCTATACATTTGCTTCTATAGATTTCTCTCAAGGGGAGTCATTTTTTAAAATATATTTTATATTCTAGTATGTTTTCCACAGTCGTATTTTTTTCTCAATGGTTTCAATGGAAGTAGAAGTGGAAATTTCCCTCTTTCTCTTCCAGTGGATCCGTAACCGCTATAAGCATCAACATAATTTTTTTCGTATGAGAATAAAATCTCTGGGAGAAGCCGTTTTTGGAAATACAGTAATCTCTCAGCATATACTTTTTGATATCCACGAGTTTTGTTCATCAGCGAATACTAAAATGCGAAAGAGTTCCGAATTTGCAGATTGCATTTTTGATAATTCGTGATTAAAACAAAAAAAATCAGGAAATACTGAACATGCATATCAGACTGTTATTGCAAAAGGTCGTATGTAAAAATTGAATGTTTTACAGGAGAGCATAAAAACTAATAATTTCTTCATGATTTATTTATTTATTTTATTGAGAAAAAATACATTTTGTCTCAATCAAGGGTATTGAGTATTTGCGATGTGAGAAACTCATTCATACAATATATACAATTACAAAAATAATAGAAATTAAAACAAAAATAAGAAAAGAAAGCTCAGTATATAACAGATGAAATAAAATATGATACAACACAAATTAAAAAAAAAAAAAAAAATAGGAAATAAAGAAATAAATAACATTCATGCTTATCATGATTCATTAGTATAATTTCATATTTTATTGCCCTCTAATATTTTCCATCGTAGCAGCCTACTTATATCAGTTACAGATTAAAAAATATCAAATATAGAATAAAATTGAAAATGTTTATTCTCCACCTTCCGCACTAATATTAGTTGTATATACTTAATAGGTTTTCACATGCAATGGATGGATCAAAAAATCCATAGGAAAAATTAAACTTTTTGTTTGTTCGGAGTTAACGAGACCAATACTTTTCTTCAGTCAGAACAAAACTAATTTAAGCTGGAATATAAAAATATAAGTGACGTTCTCACAACTTTGATGTTTAAGGATAAAATCGAAACTACGACGAGCTGGTTGAACTTCAATAGAAATATACACAATCATAAATACAAATACGACTACTTTTTTTTTTTTTACAAATTTAGAGAAAGAATTAATTTAAATTTATTGAAAACTACACGAAATCTAAATAACGGCTGTAAACATCATGCTAGTAACATTTGGAAGCGACCAAACAATTCGGTATAAATTAACTTTTGGAATAAAACCTTATTACATTTTATAACCTCATAAAAATATTGTATTAACCTAACCCATGATTACACATGATCAATGGGTTAGGTTAATCCTTCATTTCATACATTTCACAGCTATTATGCTGTTAACAGTTATTTATATTAATTTTAATTATTAAATGGAATTCAATGAAATTCATACTATGCAATTTCTATACTGTGCGTCAAATTTCTTTAAATTTTGAGTCAAATTGAATGGGCCGTTATAGGTTATAGCCATATCAAATAACATTTACTGTTCCGAAAGCGGAAGTATTTTTTTTTAGAATAGTGAATAGAAATATATAAAATTGTTATTCACTTAATTATCTGTTAACCAATCCCTAACTTTCCTACAATTTTGAGCCAAATAAAAAATGCGATTTTGGTGAAATAGACGTATTAAGGAAAACACGTTTGCTCATATATAAGAGAAAGTAGAGAATAGATTTCAATGAAATTGATACTGCGTTGTTTTTATATTAATACCTATATTTTTCTAACTTTGAGCCAAATCGAACCAGCCGTTTCTGAAATAATAGCATATCTAAATAAATATGTTTTCTCATTCGTAAGGGGAAGCGTTGAAGGGGATATGATAAAATTGATATGGAGCCATGTAGACACCGACCTGCACAATTTCTGAAAATTTCATAATAATCGGATAAAGGGTAGTAGTGATATATCCGTTAAATCGATTTGACTATAGACCGAAAGACGCCGAACCAAATTTGATCCTTGACGTCTGAAACGTAAAACCCGAGTGAAATTTTCGATTCAGAGCATAACATTTTTTTTAACTTCTCGCATGAACACAATGCTATCCTACCTTCGGTAGCGAGGAAGAAAAATAAATAAGTATTCTACAAGAAATGTGGAGAACAAAAAAAAACATTTAACTGAACAATATTTCAACATTTCTTAAATAGATTAAATAATATTGAAAATTTTATTGCATTATCCTGATACTATTTGCATTAGTATAAGGTATTTATACTAATATTATATATATAGTATTAGTATAAGGTATTTATACTAATATTATATATATAGTATTAGTATAAGGTATTTATACTAATATTATATATATAGTATAAGATTTTGAAGTGAAAACTTCTTTAGGCGCTCTGAACACTTTTTTTGTGGGTAGTGAATGAGAGTGAGCCGTCACGCTCGGATATGTAACGCCCGTTCGGGTAAAGTCGGCTCAAGTCGACTAATTGTTGAATTTGAATTAAAATATCTCAGAAACTAAAAATCGGACTTGCAAACTGTAAGCGAGGGAAATGGTTGGCATCTCGACGAGACGCCGTGTTAGAGAGGAAAAATATAGTGTCAAAAACCAAATCATAACGAAGTTCATTTTTTTTTTCTTATCCCCAGGTTGATAGATGGTTTGTCCTCCTCATTCATAGATGCTGTTAGATGTTCCTTGTACTTTATCTGAGATGCGTTATGAGTTTTTTCTCAGCATTCCTCAGTTCTATTTCATACTAATTGATTAAAAATTATTAAAGTTAATAGTAAATATCTCGAAAACAATAACAGATACGAAAGAAATCAATATAAACATTCTTGAAGGAAGTTTTATCACTATTAATTTTTTGTACAATAATGTTTCCTCTGCGACGCCTTATTTTCAAGATATGTGAGAAAATCTGGAAAATTAGCTTTATGGTACCATCCACCTCTAGCATATCCAGGATTTAATTTTGGGGTGGGGAGCTTCAGCCCGAATGCTTTTTTTCATAAAAATAATGATAATTATTTTGTAAAAAAATAAATGAACTAACTACTTATATGAAATGGTGTTTAAGTGATTCCTAAAGTCCTTTTAAATGTAATTACACGAGCAATAAAACTTATAACATGGTTATATTTTACCATTTTTTTGGGAGGTGGGGGGAGGGGCTTCAGCCCTAAAGCTCCCTCCCGTAGATCCGCCCGTGCTCTCCACTGTAAAGCGGAAGCGGTAGGGGCGAGGGTTTACCTCTTAAGTACCATCAAGAAAATCCCAAAGTCAAATACCTGTCCTCAAAAACTGTTCAAGATAATTCAATTCTAAGTGCACCATCGTAAAGGAGACAATTTTTTTTTGAGAAAATAGTGATTAAATCAATGATATAAGAGACTTTCAGGAGGTCTAATACGGCCGCTATACAGAGATTTTCTGCTCGTGTATGTATGGCTACTGTGACTGCAGCAGTACAGCGGCAGTATTAGTAATTTTTATCATTTATCTTAGAAAATTTAATTTTTAAAAATAATTAAAATAAGAGTTATTATTTTTTCCTCTGAACCTCTCACTTGGAATGAAATTTGGTAAATATATTTACTGTTTCGGTTCCAGCACATCCGAACCTCAGACTGTTCGTTACACATTCCGGACTACACAGCATCACGGAGGCAACTTACTTTGGCATCCCTTTGGTTTGCATGCCCTTCTTCACTGATCAGCTTTACAATTCCAAGTTCGTCCAACAGGCGGGTTATGGGCTCATAGTTCGCGAAGAGAACAGAACAAGTGAGAACATTTACTGGGCCATTAACACAGTACTCAACGACCCAAGGTATGGTTATTATATGCAGCTTCATTATTTTTATAAGTATTCCATATTTTCATGTTAAATTGAAAAAGAAATTAGGTTTTCAGTGATAATGAAGGCGGCAATAATGTTTTATATTCTACAATTGTAATATTGTATTTTACCATTTTTATTTATAAGTTAATTCTCAGACAAACACACACAAATACATGTATCTAAATTAATTCTATTAATTTTCAAATTTTCTCAATCTAAAATGTTAAATATTAATAAATTCTAATGCTAGATTAATGAAGATCGTGCAAAAAAAGAGTGGCCTCGAGGGTCCCGATTTCCCACCTGTTGATTATACTAATAGATCAAGGAATACGTCAGACAATCCACTCGAGCTTTCTTTGAACAGCCTATTCATGCAAGCATAGTAGTAACATTGTTATTAGTAAACTTTTTTATTTAGAATTATAACAATCTGTCACGTGGACAATAGTTTATAGTGATACATGAACACATTCACATCATATGTAAACATTGCTGTTTATATTTGCCTATTTGGTCCTTGGGGAGACTGGAGCACTTCAGGTCATTTTTCTTAATTTTTGAAAAATAAAAATTTTCCACCTTGATAACTTTTAAGCAGGGCTTAAGCTAGAAAAAAACTTTTATTGTTAAATGTTCTCGGCATTAGCGCCTTTTATTTTCAATGGGTTTTCAGTTCTTTCGAAACTAGAACTTTCCTCCTTGCAACTGTTCAAGTAAAGGTTTTACAGAACTTTTATTTAAAGGTTCTAACGATTTCGCTAAAACGTTGAAAATACTTTGCAAATACTTTTTATTACAAATAAAATAATCTATATTTGTTAAGTTTGTACAAATGAGGGCTCTGGTAAAATATAACCATGTTTTATGAAAAATCTCTAAAAGTATTATTGTTTGCCTAATTACATTTAATAGGACTTAAAGAATAACTCAAAAACCATTCGTAAAGGTAGTTAAAATTAATAAGGTAAAAATCTTTCGGGCTGAAGCCGCCCATAATTAAATCCTGGATCCGTTAGTTCAGGCAACAGCATCATTTCTCCTGAAATTAGTCCTCTTTTAGTCTTTGTTCTCGTTTTAGTCTTTTCTGTCTTTGTTCATTTGATATATTTAAGCATGATTTCTTTTTCTCATCTTTTAGAGTTTATGCTCTAAAAGATTATACTATCCTTACATACAAAAACAATTTATATTTCTTTTATATTTGTAATATAACAAATTGCAATTTTTTCATTTATCTTCTTATTTTTCTTTTTTTAGGAAGCCTACGTTTATATATTTTTTCATAGTTAAGGCAAAAATACTTGCAATTTCCTTCAAATCCCTTTAATGACATTTATTATCCCTAACGTTTCGGAACAATTTTCCATTCATCAGAGCAATCCTTATATTCACTGAAACTATGCACATTTTATATAACCTATTTTTACTGTACCAATCTACTTTATATATCGTACAATTATTTACCTTGCTTTTTTGATGCGGCACCATTTGTGAAAAATTCAAATATTTGTCACATTCATTTTATATTTGTTTGGTGCTACACATTCTTTCTTATTCACTGTTACACTAACCAACATCTGGCTATCTTCAGTTTAGTACTGTACTTTGTATCTGTCCTCTTATTTCTTATTACGGCTGTTTGTTGTGTTATTTTTTTTTTTTTTGTCTATTGTTGTTTTTTGAATTTCAATATTGGATATTATGTCCGAATAGTGTGTACTTAAGTGTTTTGTATCTGTTTTATAGTTTTTTCATTTTTATTATTGAGAATCTATGGTTTCAGATTTAAGGAAAAAGCACTGGAGAGATCTAAAATTGTAAAGGATAGACCTCAGACAGCGCTGGAATCAGCAGTCTATTGGATCGAATACGTGTTGAGGCACAAAGGAGCGAAACACCTCAAGCCCGCCAGGGCACAGTTCAACATATACCAAGCTCTCTCTATCGATGTTGCAGCTTGCTTCCTAGTAGTTATTAGCTTATCATTATTAATAGTGTATAAGTCTATCAGGATTGTATGTTGTGCAATATGTTCAAGAGCACCAAAGGTCAAAAAAGACTAAATTATTTTTGTAGATATTAAGTTATTTTGGTCTTAAAGAAATGCTATTTGTATTTTATTTACAAAGTCTCGTAAAAACGATATGTTTGTATTTTTTATGGAATGTTAATATTTTTGAAAATAATTGAATAAAATATATTAAATATTGTACTATAATTCTTAATTTTTTATTATATCTAAAAGATAAATTTTTCCGTATAAAAATGGGGACTGAGTTTTCTGCAATTAAACAAATAAAAGCTGGAGTACCTCAAGGCAGTGTCTTGGGTCCAACACTTTTCAACATTTACTGTTCAGACATTTCACAACATTCTGAAATACTATTGGCTACATTTGCTGATGACTCGGCAATATTAAGATCTATCAAGGATGAAGCTAATGCTTATCAGGAGGTACTTCAAGAACACCTAGACGACATAGCTTGTTGGGCTAAAACGTGGAAGATAAAAATGAACGAGCCAATTTGTTTCATATACACTTAGACATGACTCTTGTCCTCCAGTGTCCTTTAATAATATCGCTTTACCACCTTCAAAAACTGTACGATATTTGGTTCTCCACTTGGACAAACCACTGACATGGACATACTACATAAGACAAAAAATAGAAGAACTTAATCAGCGATACGGACTTCTTTCTAGGCTACTTGACAAACGTTCTAAATTATCTGTGACTAATAAATTAACTATTTACAGCAAAGACATCGAATATAAAAATCATCCAGTCATTCCAGTCAAAAGTCCTTCGGAAAATTGTAGACGCACCCTTTTATTTTTCAAATATTACGTTACACACTGAACTTAACACTTCTTTCATCACGGCAACTGCCGCTGACCGCTTTAATAATTTTCATGACAGACTGACTCACAAATCCATATAATGCGCCCAGAAGACTACTGAGGCGCTGGCCAAGAGACTTATTGCATTGAGCTGCTTGCTGTATTGTCTTTTTTATGTGCTATCGAGTGTTATTTTACTACTGTTTTTTTTTTGTGTCTTTTTATTTTGTTATTACTATTCTTTCTTTTTCCATGCTGTCATTTATTCTCCTTGATATCATATTTCCTGAAAACCGAGGTAGATGGCAAATTTATTGTGGGCCAGGAATATGTGTTATTAATAAATAAAATATTTTATTGATTGTTACTAGGGGGGTATCCTCTGTGCGCCTAGAGGCGCCTTATTACCAATTTATTTTATCATAATTACTCTAATGCCAATTTGTAACAATAACATATATTCAACTTGTCCAGTTCATATAACACCAACATCAATTTGAGAATTTTATTTCTAATATTTTTGTTGTACGTTATATTGTGCTTCCTTTTCTATTTATAATAATTATAATTATATCACAATATAATATATATAATACAATAATTAAGATATTGTATTCTATACGAAAATATCTAGATAAAAAAATAACTGCTGTTACCTAGGTAAAATCAAAGTACCACCTCCAGATGAAAACTATTTTCCGTACAAATTTTTGGACTAAAATTTTAATTTTGTATTAGAAGAGTAGGAGGTTACAGCAGGAGCTCAATACTATCACGAAGACATCGGGGTGTAAATCTCTCTTTTGTATTAGGAGAATAAGAGGTTACAGAAGCTAAATACATAATGAACAGCTGTATAATTAGTGCTAATTATAGAGCTTCTGTAATCTCCAATTGTTCTAATACTAAAATAAATCTGGTGCGCGCAACACGCAACTATCACTTACCGCTCAATTTAGAATAGAAATTATTTACTGGCCATGTTGGGCTATTATAAAATTTTTGAATTGCATTTTTAACCGAGCTAAAGCTAAAAATGACAGCTAACAACATGGGCGGATCAACGAGGGCAGGGGCTTTCGTGCTGAAGCCTTCCCCCCTCCCCCAAAATGGTAAAATATAACCATGTTTTATGGGAAAAATATTAAAAAATTATCTCTTAAAGTATTATTGTTCGTGTAAGTACATTTAAAAGGACTTAAGGAATCACTTAAACACCATTTCATATAGATAGCTAGTTTCTTTCTTTTTTTCCAAAGTAAATATCGTCATTTTTATGAAAAAAAAAGCTTTCGGGCTGAAGCCCCCCCCAAAATTAAATCCTGGATCCGCTAGTGGCTAACAAATCATAAATACCATTAAAATAACAAAAGTGCTATTTATTATACCACTGGTTGATTATTGATTGTACAACGAATTGTACAATATGGATTATGGATTTTACGGCTATTAGTTATTAGACTGTTATTTACAAAATGAAATAGTCGTGGATACTGTTGGAATATCACAAAGGGAAGATTCATCAAATTATTCACCAATTCAATTTTCTAAAAGTTTGCATGATGATTTTTCGGATAATACGAACGAACGATAATACCTAATTATTTAAATATAATACCAGATCTTAGAGTAATTAAACTACAGTAAATGTATTAAAGGTTATAAACATATGATTTATATATCCATGAAATGATTTTATATTTCACTACTTCTTTCACACAAGTACAATGAAATTGATTTTTTTTACAATGCCATTGCCTTGATTAGGTGGATTTAAAATACCTTTTAAAAACTTTTTTTTTTGTTTTAATTTAATGGAATTTACAACTGTATACAAATACAACAAGTAAATATGCGCAAATATAAATAATGGCATGTACAGGCTTGAAGAGTTACTACCCAGTGGTAGCACTCTCTAAATAATTTTAAGTAAGAAGATCACGAGGCCATCTCCTTTTCAGACGCCTAGGAGGATTATCAGGAATCGAGAAAGAAGCAAGAGTGGAAACAAGCGGATTTGGATGGGACTGAAGTTTATCATGAAAGGATAGATATCTGGCTCGAGCTAAATCAGCGACATATGGTACATTAAGGTCTTTATGAATGGTTTTATTTGTGACAAAGTATGGAGCATTAAGGATTTTACGGAGGATTTTGGATTGTAAGGATTGGATACGATAGGAATTCGATGGTTTGGTGGAGCCCTAAAGCTCAACTCCGTATGTCCATATAGGTCTTATTATAGTTATGTATATGAGTCTTTTGTAATTAATAGAAAGTTTGGAGCGTTTGTCTAGTAAGTGTTGGAGCAGTCGGAAACGTCGAGCAGTTTCTTGTCGTTTCAGTCTAGTATGAGGATTCCAAGTAAGACGTTTATCCAAATGGAGTCCTAAGTAGCGGATTTGCTCAACAGGAATAAGTGGAGTATTATTGAAAGTTGCTGTAGGACAAGACGTCATAGGTTTTCGACGGAGGGTAAAGGTGATTTGATGGGATTTGTTGGAATTTATTTTTATTCTCCAATTTTTACACCATTCTTCAAGGCTTGTGATATGTGATGGAAGAATTTGGGATGCAATTAAAGGATCGTTATTAACAGATAGCAAACATGTGTCATCGGCGTAAGTGGTGATCACAGTGTCAGGATGGGTTGGGATGCCAGCTGTATAAACTGTGTAGAGGATGGGACCGAGGATACTACCTTGTGGAACGCCTGCAGATTGAGCGAAGAGGGATGATAAGACATTATTTTGGTTTACTTTGAAGTATCTATCAGTAAGATAGGAGCAGATATTGAGGAAGTATGTAGGGGGTAGGACTTTTCGGAGTTTGTACAGAAGACCCGGGTACCAGACTCGATCAAACGCCTGTTCAACGTCGAGAAAGACTCCCGTGCAGTACATACCGCGCTCCAATGCAGAGGAGACTACATCAACCACACGGTGACATTGTTGGATAGTGGAATGCGATGTGCGGAATCCAAATTGGTGATCAGGGATAATATGATTAGAGTCTAGGATGGGATACAGGCGTTTTAGGATGAGTTTTTCCAGGATTTTGCCCATGATAGGTAACAGAGAAATAGGACGGTAAGAGGATGGGTGTTCGGGTGGTTTTTTAGGTTTGTGTAACATTTTGACAATAGATATTTTCCAAGAATCAGGGAAATATGTGGATCGGAGCACAGCATTGTATATGTAAGTGAGGAATAGGATGGCTTTCCGAGGAAGAAGTTTTAGGATCTGGGAAGTGATAAGGTCGTGTCCAGGAGCTTTTCGGGAAGGTAATCTGTTGATGATATTAGATATTTCCGAAGGATGAAATGCTTTAGGTGGAAGAGTCATTTGGAGTGGAATATCCAGTTCTGCTTCAATACATTCAATTTGATGTGGATTAAGGATATCAGGATGTGGATTAAAGGTTTGGAAGAGGTATTGACCGAATAGTTGAGATTTTTCTTCATCGGATTTGGACCAGGTTTGGGATTCAGTTAATAGTGGATGGTTAAAGTCTTTAAACTTTAGTATCTTTTTTGTGGTCGTCCATAGAGATTTGTCAGTAGTTGTAAGATTATCAGTTAGGTTAAGTAATTTTTGTGTTTTGAATTTTCTAATTTCTATTTTTAGTTTGTTAGTCAATTCGTTATAGTAAGTTTTATCTGAAGGATATCTAGTCCTATGCCATTTCGATCTTGCTCTGCGTTTTTCTCTTAATAAGATTCGAATATTTAATGGCAAGTTACTATATCGTGAGTTATTGCTTTTATTGATGGAAGTGTTATCATTTATACTAATAGCTATTGATGTAGTGAGTTTTTCTATGGATTTGTCAATGTCTTGTTTTGTCTTAAGCGGAATTTTTAAGTCCAGTTTATTTTCCAAACCGTAACGAAACTTGTCCCAGTCTACTCGTCCTGTAATCAATTTCGGATGCGAGGGTTTAGGAACGAGATTTGAATGTAATAATAGCAGAACTGGACTATGATCTGATGAAAGGTCATCCAGGGATTTTATTGTGGTCAGGGAAGAGGAAATCTGAGAAGTGATAAATATATCTAGGATATCAGGACGTTTTTTAAGGGATGTTGGCCAATATGTTGGATTCATGGGCGAGAGGATAGAATAACTATTAGAAGATGAGACATGAGATAGGATATTACCACGGGAATTGGATGTTCGACAACCCCATCGTTGGTGTTTAGCATTGTAGTCTCCTCCAGCAATAAAGCGTGATCCGAGTGATTGGAATAAGGAATCAAGAAGGCCATGAGAAAGGGAATTTCCAGGAGGACAGTATACAGCTGATAATGTAAGATGGAAAGGGCGAGTTGATAGGATTACCGAGGTTGATTGAATGGCGTCAGTTGGGGTGGAAGGGATTAGGGAATGAGATAAGGATTTATGGATAAGGATGCAAGAGCCTGCGTGGGAAGTGTTATCTGGATGGTCTGATCTGTAAGTGATGTAGTCAGTTATGTAAAAGTTTGATCGTTGTGTGAAATGAGTTTCCGTCAGGAGGGCAATGTCAATGTGATTGTCATGAAGAAATATGTCTAGTTCGTCACGGTGGTTTTGTAGTCCATTAGCGTTCCATAAGAGAATAGCTAGGGGCTTTTTGTTCATCGAGGAAAATTGAATGGGATTTCGGAAAGGAATCTGGTTAGAAGGGTTATGGGTGGTTTGATAGTCTGTTGAAGGTCTATCAGGAATGCTAATAGGATAGAATTGATGTCGGATGATGTTTGGCTTTGAAGGATCTGTGGATTCGGATCAGGAGGAGGTTGTGGTTGGTAATTTGTGCGATTAGGGTTATTGGTAGGGGGTTGGGTCCGTTGTTGGGTACGAGGAGTTGGTTGAAATTTCTGAGGTACATATGATGGTGGGTTCATCTGGAGATTAGGATGGGATTGTGCTGGATGCGGATGCTCCGGCGGAAGTTTGACCGTTAGGGGAAGATAATGAGGGGGGATTTGTTGACGTGGAGGTTGATGCTGAGGATTAGTGATTTTAGGTTTGGATTTGAAGGTCTGAGGCGCCTGACGTCGAGGTTGCTGCTTGATGATAGTGGTTTGGGAGTGTTGCTTGGTGGATTCTTGTTGAGGAAGGTCCGTTGATACAGTGGTCGATGGCCGTTGTTGGACGATTTGCGGTGTTGACGGCAGTACTGGGAAAACATCCAGATTTTCAATTTCAGGCGGTTCTGTGTTACTTTTCTGAACAAGGTTCTGGCTTCTTACTGCTATATTATGGGATCTTTGCTTGTGGAGACTTTTATAAACCTCACAACCTCTATAGCTCGCAGGGTGCACTTCACCACAAAGAGCACATATCGCAAGTTCGTGCCTTGGTTTCTGACAAGTGTCTAATGCGTGTGAACCTGCACATTTCACACATCTGGCCTCGTGAAAGCAGTAGGCTTTGGTATGTCCCAGATTTTGACAGTTTGTGCACTGCACTACTATGGGCTTCTGTCTAGGTTCCTCAAAACGGACTGTTGAGTATACTAATCTCGTTACCTGAAATATTTCGGAATTGTTTTTTGCTGGTTCCAGATCCACGAAAAATAGTGGTAACGGATATTTTTCCCTAGGATGTAATACGGGTGAAATATTTCTGACACTGTGGCCTATTTCTTCCAATCCGATTTTAATTGCGTTTGTGGTGGTAATTGAATGCAGACCTGTCTAGATTACTCTATACGCTTTTTCCTGTCTGAGTTGATAGCAGTGGAATTGGTATTTTCTTGATGTAAAATGCTCGATGAGTTTTTTATAGTTTTCTTTAGAGTTAGTGTTAATTTTTATATCATTAACTCTTGAATAACATCGAAAATTAGGCTGTCCTATCAAGTCAGCAATTTCTTGCCCGAAGGACATAAAATTTTCAATTTTTGATACAAAAATAGGTGGTGGTTCTGGATCCGAAAATGTTTTTGGCTCCTGAGTTTTATTTGATGAAATATTGGTAGTAACAGAATTACTGATTGAGGTGGATGGTGGAACTGTTTCAAATTTGTTGGCTGCAGTGGTTTTACTGGGGGTGTTTTGTGTATATTTGCTATTTTCAGATATTTTTTTTGATTTGGTAGCTTTATTTTTTTTCTTAGTAGGTGAGTTACCCGCCGATCCAGGGGCAGAATTTCTATTGCGCTTTTGGAGTGTTCTTTTTAAATATTGCGAATCTATCTCGCTTATTTCAGAAAATGGTGTCTCTTCCTTCGATTCATCACCCGACGTATTAACCAGATCCATGATAACAAAATAATTAAAAGTCTATAAAAGTTATAATGCAATTATAATTAATAATTATAATTATAATGTAATTATAATTAATAATTATAATTATAATGCAATTATAATTAATAATTATAATTATAATGTAATTATAATTAATAATTATAATTATAATGCAATTATAATTAATAATTTTAATTATAATTATAATGGAAATAAAAGAAATTAATTCTTAAAACTAAGTTATTTACAAAAATATTTACAGGTAAAATAAAACATTTCTCAATGTACATACATAAATAAAACTAAAAGTCTCAAATAAAAATAATTGAAAAAAAAAAAAGTTCTTAGATACGAACTCGATATCACTCGAAGGAAGGAATGTTGGTACCAGGCGTTGACCATGAATCTATCTTGATATGATAAGACCCATAAAGGGAATTATCGGCCAGCTGAGCTGTTTCTACCGAACGTATATCAATTAAATAGTCAACATAATTTTAATAAATGTCTCACCTCAATATTTTAATGTGGAAATGTTCAAATGTACAAAAGCAAACTATTCACACTGTATAGCAGCAGAAATTGAAGCATTAACCTGATGAAAAAGAAACAACGACAGAGCGATGCAAGCATATGACTGTAATTGGTCCGCTGTTCACAGTATTCGTTATTTCTTTAAAATGTCTAACCAACAAGTTTTAATCGAGTGTCTAAATTGCGAATACTGACCTTTCTTGGCAAACTCATAAAAAACATAACTTTTTCTTTGAAATTTAACCGGAACCATGTTGACATATTACAATCAAATCAGTGGAAATAGCAACAAAGGGTTAAGACTATAAATTCTATTTCAAAACCCGATTCCCTGTATTCATAATGGAACTTTTTTTTTATCTATTTATTGAATAATAATACAATCAGCCACTGGAGGGCTATAAGTATTAGGGCTAAGAGTTCTCATTCAAACAATATATACAAATAATAGAGAAATAAATATAAATATAAAAAGTAAATAAATAATACTGATGAAGAAAGAAAAAAAAAAAAATAAAAAAAATAAACAATAACATAAAAAGAAACTTATAAACACAATCATACCTATATACAATATATACATTCGCCCAAGAATCTCCGAGCCAGGCTTTTTCCCCCACATGTGGAAGGCAAAGCAAGACTCCAGGAGATTCCAGCGCCACTTTTCCAGCCGCATCACTGGTATTAGAAGCCAATGGAGACTGAAAGAGGGCACTAGAGCCACAGACGCTCGGGAAATGAGTGGAGAAGCTGGCCATTGCCAGGACTCATAATGGAACTAAGCGACAATATAGTGGATTAATTTTCTGAGAATATGAGCTTCATAATTTCCTTGCTTATGGTGATTCCTAACAACTGGATATTTTTGGTCATAATTCTGTAACTCCATTATTTTTCATTAGATTTCCTTGTTTCGTCGTTTTATAGTAAAACTACTATATATACCCTATTATGTGAGCTATGAATATATTATCAGAAATAATATATGAACATAAATTACGTGATATATCGTAATATCCAATTTCTTTTCGAGCATTAGCAATTCTTGTGTTATTCAGCTACTAAATACGTTATATATATGTATGTATTAAGATATTATACTTTACATTTTTTTATCTTGATAAGTTTGAAATTTGGTTTATCCTACTGTTGAACTAGTTTTTCAAAAACTGATAGATTTTTTATTACAAATTTCAGATAATGACAATATTATTAGACTTTCCACTTGCAAAAAAATGTTTTCATTTTTTTATACATGTACATGAAACAGGATTCAGAACTTTAACATAAAATTAGTATCAAATTATTTTATCTTACCTTATTTTTTAAACGCTTTTGTGGACACGTATCGGTTAATTATCGTCCATGGATTGTTCTTCATTTTCCTTATAGTTCTTCATTCTTATAATTGATAATTTTTTTACTGTACATCCTACAGATTTTTTATCTTTCCTTTTTTATTTTATTTGATATAAAACGTATGATGCAGAACTACATTAACGTTTATTGTTAATCTGGTCATGATAGTTATTATCAGGAGTGCCCATCTCCCCCTGGCCGATGGCGCATGCCCCCACCCAAAAAAATAGTTTAAAATAGGGGGGGGGGCAATCCATTTGAAGATGGAGAAATAAATTTTTATTTCCTAATTAGTTTTTTTTAAAATGTTGAAACGACTTGTCACTGATGATAACATTTCATAAGTTATTGTTTTGTTGCTACATTATTTCAAAAAAATTTTCTGTGTCTTATAACTAAAGACAAGGTATTAGTTCTATTTTTATAAACACACAATACAATGAAGGTACCGCGTACCGATGTTTCAAACAAGTGGCGCTCTTTGGGTTAATGCTGAAACTGGATATACGGAAGGCAATGCCTTGCTTGTATTGAGCACTTGGGATAAAATCATATTTGCCGCTTTTTCAAGTATGCAGCGCCCTTAGATATTTTTTTATATACACGCTAACCTCAGTGTGACTTTTTCTTCTTCTTTGTTTCCTGGTGTAAATGTTCTCTTGAAATTGAAAACTTAATTTGTGCCAACTTCTCAGATCCTAAAACTTCTTCCTCGGAAAGCCATCCTATTCCTCACTTAGATATAAAATGCTGTGCTCCGATCCACATATTTCCCTGATTCTTGGAAACTATTTATTGTCAAAATGTTACACAAACCTAAAAAAACACCCGAACACCCATTCTCTTACCGTCCTATTTCTCTATTACCTATCATGGGCAAAATCCTGGAAAAACTCATCCTAAAACGCCTGTATCCCATCCTAGACTCGAATCATATTATCCCTGATCACCAATTTGGACTTCGCACATCGCATTCCACTATCCAACAATGTCACCGTGTGGTTGATGTAGTCTCCTCTGCATTGGAGCGCGGTATGTACTGCACGGGAGTCTTTCTCGTCGTTCAACAGGCGTCTTACATACTTTCTACATACTTTCTCATTATCCGCTCCTATCTTACTGATAGATATTTCAAAGTAAACCAAAATAATG
Source organism: Nezara viridula (assembly GCA_928085145.1). NCBI lineage: Eukaryota > Metazoa > Arthropoda > Insecta > Hemiptera > Pentatomidae > Nezara > Nezara viridula. Next base: position 148,647,455 of record OV725077.1, on the reverse strand, counting down.
TCTGCTCATCCCTCTTTGCTCAATCTGCAGGCGTTCCACAAGGTAGTATCCTCGGTCCTAACAGTTTATACAGCTGACATCCTAACAAATCCTGACACTGTAATCACCACTTACGCCCATGATACATGTTTGCTATCTGCTAATAATGATCCTTTAATTGCATCCCAAAGTCTACAATCACATATCACAAGCCTTGAAGAATGGTGTAAAAATTGGAGAATAAAAATAAATTCCAACAAATCCCATCAAATCACCTTTACTCTCCGTCGTAAACCTATGACTTCTTGTCCTATAGTATCCTTCAAGAATACTCCACTTATTCCTGTTGAGCAAATCCGCTACTTAGGACTCCATTTGGATAAACGTCTTACTTGGAATCCTCATACTAGACTGAAACGACAAGAAACGACTTTCTAGACAAACGCTCTAAACTTCCAATTAATTACAAAAGACTTATCTACATAACTATAATAAGACCTATATGGACATACGGAGTTGAGCTTTTGGGCTCCACCAAACCATCGAATTCTTATCGTATCCAATCCTTACAATCCAAAATCCTCCATAAAATCCTTAATGCTCCATACTTTGTGACAAATAAAACCATTGATAAAGACCTGAATGTACCATATGCCGCTGATTTAGCTCGAACCAGATATCTATCCTTTCATGATAAACTTTAGTCCCATCCAAATCCGCTTGTTTCCACTCTTGCTTCTTCCTCAATCCCTGATAATCCCCCTGGTAGTCTGAAAAGGAGATGGCCTCGTGATCTTCTTACTTAGAATTATTTAGGGACTGCTTCCACTGCGTAGTATCTCTTCAAGCCTGTACATGTCATTATTTATAATTTGCGCATATTTACTAGTTGTATTCGTATACAGTTGTAAATTTCATTAAATAAACAAAAAAAAAAAAAAATTTGTCCCAAAAAAATCTGATGCCGTAACTTTCGGCATATAATCTGTGGGCACCTCTGGTTATTATCATGTTTACCTCTGCGCAACAGGTATTGAGAAACGTGAACTATTAATTGCAAAGGGCCTCAAATCAAAGGTGGCAACTATTGTTTGTTAATTATTGATCTATACATCTCAATAAATGTTTTCGAACAATTTTCAAAGAATGGATAGAATCGAAAAATTTGCAGTAGAATTATCATGTGTATGGGAATGCACAGAATTGCCATGAACCAAAATTACCTTCAATTTGAAATGGTTCCCGATGAGCAAACTATATGTGTTTTTTTTTCTCAATCGACGCGTATGTCTGTTCTCTAAAAAGTGGAAAATTATTTTTGGGTCTAAAAAGTGGACATCAACAAAATTTTTATAACAATTCAGTGAAATCTGAAATTATTGGTTAGCCAAATTCAGCCTCTATTGTACATATTTTTCAATACTTTAATTTAATTCAACAACGTGCAATTGAACAAGAAAATCTGGCACTGGATAGCTTAGACCTGATTGGGTATTGGTATTTTTAATCCAGAGAAGTGGCATGTCTATTAGGCCTCAGACTCCAGCCGAGGGCTCCCAGCGGAGCCAAACAGGGCCTGTTCGTAGGATTTGTTTTTGGTTAGTTGCTTTTCAGCACTGTGAAAAGAAGTCAAAGTGAGCCTGGCAAATTAGTATTTCCACAAAACACATACACACGCACGCACACGTACACACGAACGTGCACAAACATACACAATCCTAACTATAACTTTTGTTAAATAAAAATGTGTCTCTATTAAAAACTGATTTACTTATTATCAATAGTACCGACCGTATGACGTTTCCATCTGGTCGGACCAAATCGTTATAATTGTTTAAATAAACTCTAAACACTAAATTTGTGTTCTATTTTTTATTTCAATAAATGCTAACATCGTATTTAATGTCTTTATACCACAGCCCTTAAATTCTATCTAAGGTGAGGGTCTATCACTATCTATCTTGACAATGTCTTTAAAGTATGTATATTCAAGTAAATTTGGTTGAACTTAGCTATGTCTAGGTCAAAAGATAGGCTGCAATGTATCTATTCTTTTGTGTCGTTCTAAGACATGAAATAACGTGTTTAATAAATAGCAATAGGCTAATAAGTAATTGTAAGACCTGCAAGACTTGGGAGATTCTTACTGCAAGACTAAGACTAAGACCAAGGCTGAGTGTGCAAGACCAAGACCAACACCAACACCAAGACTAGCCAAGTCTTGTGTTGGTCTTGCATTTGGGCAACACTATCGAAAATGAATCTCCAGAAATACAAGTCAGAAGGTATACTTATAATATAATGTTAGAAAGCGGAAAATTTTAGAAAAAACAATATCTTTTTTAACTTTTATTATGATATTTACAACTGTATTAGTATGAATACATCAAGTAAATGTGTACATAGGAATAAACAATATCTAATATAGAAAGTTGTAGAAGGTAACGGAGATTTGCAAAAAAATTATAAACAATAATTTTTGAAAACTGATAATATTTAACGTAAATCACATGTTTTCAAGGAAATTAAATGAAATTAACTAACTAAATGTAAACTTTAAAAAATATTTTTAAGTTTTTAAAAGGTATTTAAAATCCACCTAATCAAGGCAATGGTATTGTAAAAAAAAAATCAATTTTATTGTACTTGTGTGAAAGAAGAAGTAAAATATAAAATCACTTCATGAATGTATAAATCATATGTTTATAACCTTAAATACATTTACTGTAGTTTAATAATTTTAGATCTGATATTATATCCGTCCATCTATCTAGTAATATTGTGATGTAACTTTTTAGAAAATTGAATTAGTGAATAATTTGATGAATCTTCCCTTTGTGATATTCCAACAGTATCCACTACTATTTCATTGTACTTGTGTGAAAGAAGAAATGAAATATAAAAATATTTCATGGATACGTTTATAACCTTAAATATATTTACTGTAGTTTAATTACTCTAAAAATGATATTATGTTTAAATAATTAGGTATTTATCGTTCGTTTATTCCGAAAAATCATCATGTAAACTTTTAGAAAATTAAATTAGAGAATAATTTGATAAATTTTCCCTTTGCGATATTCCAACAGAATCCACTTACAATTAGTGTGACAACTTTTGACCTGCCTATGAAAAACAAAGCAAATCTCTAAATTCCGTTTTAATAAACTTTGCAATGTAAAATAACAGTTTAATAACTATTAGTCGTACAATCCATAATCAACGGATCGTACAATCCATAATCAACGGATCATACAATCCATAATCAACGGATCGTACATTCCATAATCAACCGGTAATATAATGAATAGGACTTTTGTTATTTTAATAGTCTTTTGAGTTCGGCTCTAGCCGGTGACAGAGGTACATCGGCTCCACGGCGGTTTCCCTTTTAATAGGGTTTTATTCGCCCAATCGAGCCAAAACTTGACATGTGACCGAAGACGTATGCTGGAGACCTGCTGCTTGAATTTCGAAAAAATCAAGCAAAGAACTTCGCCAGGACCAGGAGGTAAAGAACTCAACGTGCCTGTGGGACCGGGGTCCTTATCGCTGTGCAGAATAGGACTTGTCGGCCCCCTCCACCTCACAGCGGCCGCCTCCATCCAGCAAGGTCAGTGGCGTCTTATCAATACCAACAGCTGTCACCGAAAGAGCCCAACCTATTTTGTTGTTATCATTTTTTTTCTCTCTCCTCTCTTATTTAAAAAAAACTGATCACAGGAAAGCTAGATTATTGAAATTAATGAATTATTATTTAAAAGAATTAGTATTTAGCTTTATCAATTGATCTATTTATTCAATTTTATTTATTATTTATTAAGTGGACGTGGGTGTGTTTATTTAATTTTTAACAATATATTTTATATATTTAATTTGTTTTTATTCATTAACTTATTTATTAATACATTACTATTTAACCTAGATTTTATTAATTGTATATTTTAATTTGTTTTTACTTGTTAACTTATTTATTAATCCATTATTGATCAACTCATATTATATTAATTGTAGATTTCAATTTGTTTTTAATAAATTGATTTTATAGATTTTAACTTTTTACCATAATTTATTTTATATATTTTAACTTAGTTTTAAGCAATAGAGTCTACAGATTTTAATTTCATTTTATATTTTAGCTTAGTTTTAAGATAGATTTTAACTTATTGATTAACCTTTTTAACTTGGGCTCTATTGATTTTATATTGTGACTTATTTTTAATAAATTGATTTTATAGATTTTAACATTTTACCATAATTTATTTTATATATTTAAACTTAATTTTAAGCAATAGAGTCTATAGATTTTAATTTCATTTTATATTTTAGCTTAGTTTTAAGATAGATTTTAACTTATTGATTAACTTTTTTAACTTGGGCTCTATTTATTTTACATTTTAACTACTTTTAAGCATTTTATATTATTAATCTGATATTTATGTGTGTATGTTGGCATATATGCATGTCTCTCCCGTTTAGTTTTTATTTATTTGTATACGGGTCCACTCTCCTTTAGATGGTTTGTTTTAACCAAGCGTGTAGTACGCATGGTCTCTAGGGGGGATATTGGATTTTGAGTGGACCTAAGGACAATGAATGAAGTCGAGATTGGCCAGAGGGTATGGGTTCTGAGAACTGGAGGACCTGCTCAGGAGGCTGTTGTTGCCTCTGTGATGTCTGTGGATGCCGCGGAGGGCGGCGAAAAGAAATTTGTAAAAGTCGAATGGCCAGACACAGAAGGTGTACTATTGGGAAAGACAGTTTCGATAGATGATGTCTTCCCAGCATTGCCAAATGTTCCACAGAATGTCGAGGAAGCGAACAGAGAGCAGGAGAAAGAAGTTCTACGCCCTAATAATAAAGTTTGTCCCATATGTGGGCTTTCTTTTAAGGGTGAAAGAGGTCTAGGAACCCATATTGCCAAGAAGCACCCCAGGGAGGCTAATACCAATACACTGAGTGGCATAGTGAAAAATGTTTTAGGGCCTAAAAATGGAGAGGATGAGGTATCAAAAATAAAAGAGGACATTATCGGATGGTCTACTGTGTTCAAGAACCTCTCAAAAGAAAGCACGATAAATATTGCGGATTTTGATGAGGCCGTAGGCAGGTTCCTGAAATTTCTCAAGAATATCAATGCGGAACTGCCAGGTCCCCAGCACCCAGCCGTCAAATTTTACAGATTGAGGAAAAAAAATAAAACTAAAGTAACTGACAAGGGTGCTGGACAAGTCTCAAATCCGCAAAGAGCGAACAAAGTAGACAGGAGTCGTCGGCAAGAACAGTATCAATATGAGGTTGCACAATATAATTATTATAATAAAAGGAAAAAGGTCGTGCAAACCGTAATGAATGCCGACGCTCCTAAGCGGTGTCCTCTGAAGATGGCCGATATCGAAAAACATTATAGAGACCTCTTTGAGAGCGAAAATCTCCGCAAGCGTGCGGATTACGAACAGTGCGCCCCGATGCCAAATTTGGTGTCCATTGATCTAGAAGCCGTCAAGAGAGCCATTAAATCAACATCAATGGACACATCGCCGGGGCCTGATGGAGTTCTGATCCGCACGATTAAATATTTTGATGTAGCAAATATTATCAGAGTAATTGCGGAGATAATGCTGAAGGTGGCCTATGTCCCAGAACCACTTCGACAGGGGCGCACAATACTAATATATAAGGGGAAAGGTGATGTAAATAAAATCCCTTCCTGGAGGCCCATCACCATTTATTCTATTGTGCGCCGAATCATAGAGAAGGTTCTGGACCATGAACTAAGAAAGCAGGTCACCTTCCACAGGAATCAGAGAGGCTTTATAAAAGGCCTCCCGGGAACGCACGTCAACGCAAGGATTATCGACGCTGTATTGAAAGATGCAAAGATTATGAAAAAAGATTGTGCGGTGGTATTCCTTGACGTTGTCGGTGCTTTTGACAATGTTGGCCACAATCATATCGTGAGCTCCTTGGAAGCAAGAGGTGTGTCGCCGGATCTTAAACGTGTTATATCGGCTCTCCTCTGCACCAACACAATCAAAATTAGTAACGGTGTTCACGCAACTAGCCAAATCAAAGTGCTGCGCGGGGTACCCCAAGGCGGCCCCTTGTCGTCGTCGCTCTTCAACCTGGCCATCGATCATCTCTATCGCGACCTGTGCGATGAAGAATTTTCCAAAAAATTTGGATACAAGTTAAAAAGTGACCAAGGTTGTGTGGTCCTCACAGGTTTCGCGGATGACCAGGCCGTGTCAGCGCGTGACAAGGGGGCTGCAGAAAGAGTGATCGACAGCGTTCAGAGGACTTTTGAGGAAATTGGTTTGGCTATTAATCCTCAAAAAAGCGTGGGCATCGTTCTAAATAAAGGAGAGCTGGAAACTGCGATGCTCTCCCTTGAGAACGGAGAGTACATCCAAACATTGCAGAATGGAGATACAATCAAGTATTTAGGATGTACATTCTCGGGAGAGCTACAGTTCAACGAAGATTCGGTGACCAAATTGAACGAAAATCTGAATAAACTGGTTACCTCTCCCTTGCTGAAGCCGGAGCAGAAGCTGAACATTGTCAACCAATATCTGTTCCCGGGTCTTACTTACCCTCTCCAAACTGCGCCCCTCACAAAGCTGCGTCCTGCCATACTTGACGGCATCGACACCATGATTCGCAGGAGTGTGAAGGCTATTGTTGGACTCCCTGCGAACACCTCCACGGCGATGTTGTACTCTCCCAGGAGGTATCGAGGATTAGGATTAATCCGCTGCCAATGGGAGGCTCCTCTACAACATTGGTCCATTGCTCAGCGACTGTCCAATGTGCCCGATGCCCTTTTTCAGTCGATCTTTGATTATTCGGCTGAGGTTGATGAATGTGCCGAGAGATTGGGGGTTGATCGGGGTATTCGGAATATGAGAGCTCTACGGCAGTCGCTTCGAGAAAATTCGTTTGAGGAATGGACCAATTGCAGGTGGCAGGGCATTGGAGTTCGCCATTTTAAAGAGACCCCGAAAGCCAACAAATACATGTATGATAAGCAAGTACTTTCTGGGTCTGAATGGTCAAATGCCCTGAAACTGAATATTAATTATGCACCCCTGCGTGGAGTCCCAGGTGTCAGCGGACAGGTAAGAGAAGTTGGGTCCCTCTGTCGCAAATGCGACAGAGAGCCAGAAACACCAGCACATGTGCTTGGAAAATGCCCCAACAACTCCCTCCTTATAACGCGCCGTCACCACAGAGTCAAACATGAACTGATGAGGCTCCTTATAGAGAGAGATTACGCCTGTTTCGAGGAAGTATATTGTATAGATACGGATGGATCCACCCGATATGCCGACATTGTGGCATTCCCTAAGACGGGAAAGTCGGCGATGATTTTGGATCCGACCGTGAGATATGAGACCAACGACCTCGATCAGGCAGGAAAAGTGGAAAGGGAGAAAAAACAGACATATGAGAAATGCATCCCTTTCCTTAGTGAAAAGTTCCGCGAGAGTTTCGGGCCGAGAGAGTTCCACGTGAGAGGCCTTTGGTTCGGAGCTCGCGGAACGATACCAGACTCAACAAGGAGCTTCATGGAGGGCCTTGGTGTCGACATAAAGGACGTGGCAAGGTTGGCAGAGAACATAATCCTTGACTCCCTGGGAATTATCCATCACCATGTGCATGGATAGAGAGTTTTTCATGGGGGGAGGCATGCGTGTTTTGCGGCATTTTTACATTATTTATTGACCACGTCCACTGCACTTTATGTATTTGTATGCATGTTATGAATTAGGTTAGGAAAAGAGAGGAGAAAAATGTATAGAGTGAGAGAAGGAACAGAAAGGGATGTATAGTGCTAATAAGTGAATTAAAGAAATAGTAAAAATAAAATAAATAAATAAATAAAATAAAAAAAAAATAAATAAAAATTTAGGAAAAAAATTGTGATAAAAAAAAAATATATATATATAGATAAAAAAAAAAAAAAATGTATATTATGCTCATATATGTTGTTAATACTATATAATTGTATATTAGTTTTGGAAAATTGTCTGTAGCGATTAATAAGTATGCTGTGTTTAAAGCAACCCAATGTAATTGGGCAGCACCCTTTTATGATAATAAAGTGATTCTCTCTATGATATTTTAGCTGTAATATTTTAGCTTTAGCTTAGTAAAGCAATTCAACAATTTTATAATGGCCCAACATGCCCCGAAAATAATTTCTACTCAAAGTTGTGTGTTGCGCGCACCAGATTTTTTTTGTTATGTTGGGAATTTTGTAAAATTTTCAATAATAATGGGTCTAATCAAAAAAAAAATGTATAATTTTTATGTAATTCACAAATGAAATTTCTTTTCATTCATAACTTTTTTCCAGAAATTGTTTATGGATGTTACATGATTCGTCACTGTTCCATTTCATACTCTTTCGTTTGATACCTCATTTATCAAAATCTATCGATCTTGAGAGCTGGAAAAGGGATCCTTACGGCGATCCCTAATAATATCTCATTATACTATTAAGATAAATATGTCCGCTAATTGAGAAAGCTAAACTCCATGATCTTGGGAATTTAACTTTTGTCATACAAATAAAACGTTCTAAAACATTTTACAATAGTTCCATTTCGCATGTTCTAAAGTGACTTTTTTTATCTTGCCGGTATCGTTTTCAGCGGCTTGTTTTTTTTTTCTTTTTCCTTTTATAGTTCCTTCCTGTCCACTTTCTCTTGGTTCTTCTAGACCCCATTTCCGCGTAGGTAGTAAATGGTGTTGTTAGGAATATACAATAAATAAGTTATGTAGGTTAACTTTCAAATAAAGAAATAACATAAATAATGAATATCAGTTATTAAAACGTCTCCAATCTTCCATCGTTGATTGCTTTTAATAATTTATCTGATTGGTTTGACAACTTTCTGACTGACATTTTGTGGTGAAATGAAATTAATGGTGCTTATGTCTCAGCTTTATCTACTGTACACGAGGACCTAACTATTTCGTGATCCGTTGAGAAATAACCGAACTACTAATCTGACAAGGTTCTAACTGCGTGCAATTTTTGACTTGTCTGGTTTGGCAAAGTTGTGTCTCCAATTGGTGATCTATGTAGTCGTTTATAATTCTAAAAAGGAAGGATTTTTGGTGAAAGGTTATGGAGAAGTTCTCATAATTTCCTCATTTATGTTTTTTGAGGTGGAAATTAGGAATTTTAACGTTGAGCATGAAACTATAAAATTTCAACTATCGCTCGCTTGAAAAAGGACAAAAAAAAAAATACAATAGAATCAGAATTGTAGGTCTTTTACTTTTGTTTGATGCAATGCAAAATGAATATTATAAGCTATATTCCATGAATATAACAATTAATGCATGATTTTGAAATATGCAAAAAGTAAATTTAAAAAAATATATATATAGGAATTGTTTTTTAATTTTTATACTTAGAGAAAAAAAAATCAAGTATGCAATGTAACTATTAATGCAATGTAACCTAACCTAAAATGATATTTATCTGCATATTTTCAAAATTTCCCAAAGATTCTCCACGGATATCCCTTTTTGATCTTCATTTGACTGGAGCCTGAGCGGATGCCCCTGAAATGCAAAGAATTTTATCTTCTTTAATTTAGGATAAACTGAAGTAGATTAAAAAAAATACAAAGTGTAAAAAAGAATGATTATTTGTGTTTTTTTTTTCTCGTAATTTCAGGAGACAAATTTGAAATTCGTAAATAATATAGGGGTATTCTTAACATAAATAAATAAATTTTCTAAACTTTCCAAGTAAAATTACATGAACAGAATCAATCATTCATTGAAAAGAAACGACTGATGATGTTCCACTGAGATGTTACTGATTCTGGTATTGTTATTTTAATTATATTTTGTTCCATCAAAAGTATATGAAGTAATAATTCTGATTTTATGAAGAAATACTGAAGGGGTATTGCAGCTCCAGCAAATTAAATCAAAATTATAAATGTAAATTCTAAGAAAAGATCTCTTTCGATGAACGCTTAGGAATTCACCAGTCTTATTACTTTATCAATTCGGTAATTAAAAAATTATTATTTTTTTTTTTTACGTAATACTGAACTGTTACGATATTCAATCAAACCCATGCTTACAAAGAAATAGGTTCTGGATCAACTGGGGGAAAAAATATCTAACAGTTGGCCTTATGTTTATAATTCTAAATCAGGGTAAAAGTTCACTTTTAGTTGTTTTTTTTTCTAGAGTTAACAGCAAAAGCATTGAGTTCTATAAAAAATATTTTTCAGTGAAGTAGGAACCATTGCATAAAAATTGGTCTATTCTGAACATACCACCAAACACACCGATGATAGACCAAAGAGGAACGAATCGCCGTTGGTCACCTAGAAACGAATCTTCATTGGTAGGGAATCGTATTGCATCAGTCCCTAGGAATAGGAGATACTTGATATCTCATTTCATTTCTCGATTTCAAAAATATATTATCTCCAATTTGAAAACTGTGTAACTGGAAATATTACCTCTGTGAGGAATTTTTTGTATTACAAGATTTTTAAGTTTGTCTTTAGTTATTCGCAAATAAAACCTTATCAAATATTTAAATTCTCTTTCCAAAAAAAAAAAAAAAAAGATATATAGCGGAGATATGATAAAAAATAAGATGCCTATACACATTTCTCAAAAACCAACTTATTTTACACACAAAAAAAAAAAAAAATCAACCTCCTAATTATACCTGGAGGGGTTTTAGAGTTGTACAAATCTTTTAATACTGAGAAATCGTTTGGACATAAAGAAATTTTAGTCGAATGGTTTGTTTTTTAGGACTTCAACGCGTAAAACACTGATGTCATCAATGTCTCTATATAATACTTTTTATCAGTGAAGGCAAACAAACAAATATTTTTTTTATCCAAGAAATTAAATTTTTACTTTATGGTATCTTTATAGTTCATTTGAACGTGTATTGTTATAGAGTTGAAATTTGCTAATTAGATATGAACGAGTAAGATTTATATTTGCTAATTTTTTTTGTTGTTGTCCTTTCTTGGCTTTAAGACATGTAAAAGCAAGTCCTATTTTGTCAGTAAAATATTTTAATTGTCATAGTAAGATGAAATTACACTGGATATATATTAATTATTTATAGTTAGATGATCACTGAATGTAACTTATATGGAACTTGGATATTAGATATTATATTAATAGATATTAGAGATTAGATATTATGGAAACTAGAAAGACTAATAGTTAAAAAGTTAAAAACTGAGGTGAATTAGAATTACAATTAAATTAGAATAAGAGGTGACTTTTATTATATGACTGCTTTTATGTCATTCAAAATCTTTAGCAAGTCACGAGCGTTATCTTTATTCACCGACCGAAGAAAGTTAGCTTCATCATCCGTAGTTTCCGATCCTAAACTAATTCTTCTTCGCTTCTCAAATCTTTTACACTTGAAGGCAATGTGTCTTGGATCCTCCAAGCATTGGCATGTTGGGCAGTAACCACTCTTAGCTACACCCATTAGACGTAGATATTTATTCGGTCTACCATGATTTATCCTAAGCCTGGTCAGCTTTACTAAGCTGGAGCGGTCGAGATGGAACCAGTGCTATCTTCTGTTGAACTGCATGATGTTCCTTACCCTTCGAGGCACATTCCCAGTCGTAGAAATGCTGCCAGTCTTTCAAGTCTGGTTATGGTATAAACTGATATAAATTGCAACTCCACCCCTCATGAGACCTTCCATTCAGTGCAAAAGTTTATTATTTTGGGAGGAAATAAGGAAAATGGGAGTTTTCCAGATTCAGCTCATGCACTCAAGACTCGATCAATTCATAAGTCATTGCAGGTGAACGTGGAGTATGGACGACTTGTTCATTAAGACTTCAGTTTAGATAACTAGAAATTCTATAAAAGTTTTGGTGATAGCGAAATTGTAATCATCGCAGACGAGTACAGGTACTAAAATTAATTATGAATACTTTCAACGAGTACTTGATGAATACCGAGGACTGAGTAGTATTTGTAATCAATTGAAAATGGATGACGATTACAGATATAGTATTCGAATGATTTGTACTCACGATTACATTTTTCACCTAATATTTCCCAACTCTGTTTAAACATGATCAACAATCTCCCAGTTGAGGATGTTTGCTTTTCGTCATGCTCTTTTTTTACCAGATATGACAAGATTATCTGTCATAGACAATCCATTCTTCTAGATTTTGAGGGAAACACTAATAAATATATTAAAGACATAATAGGAGTCTCCAGTTTCAGTTTGAAAAAGTGAGAAAAACAACTTATATTACAATATTCCGATTTTAATTTTTTTTTTTGTTTATAAAAGACGTATTTGCGCATTTCATCTTATTGTTGACAATCAGCAAATGTGATGGCGATAGATGAAATAATGACTTAACAGGCATGGGGAAGGAAAGTACTCAGCAGTACCTCTTCCTTAACTTGTTCCAATTACTTGGGTTGTTTAAGGAAGGAGATCTCTCATCCAACGCCTTTTTGGTCTACTTCTCATGTTCTGGGGTATGTCAGCTGTGGCCATGTCCCTTATTAGTCTGTTATTATCGCTATTTAAATTTGCTGATTAGATATGAACGAGTAAGATTTATATTTGCCTATTATAAGTCTGGTTATGATATAAACGGATATCAATTGCAACTCCACCCCTCTTGTGACCTTCCATTCATTGCTCCGATACCGATTTTAATTGAGCTGTTAAAATAACGTTTTCATTTATTCCAAGTTAAGCAAGTTAGGCTTGGATACATATATACGCTATAATAATGTTTACATTACCAATGCATTAGCGCAGGCCCGCTTAATAGCGATTATCCTTGTTCCAAATAGCTACCACACTGAAACATCAGATTACTCGATAAGCCATACCCCACAAATCACTGATTATTTATTTATATATATATATTTTTTTTCAGGCCAGGTTATTTTTTTGTCAGATACTAATATAAAAACTACACAACGTTATCCGATGGTATGGGAGTGATAAAGTGACAATGACACAGCGGTACATCCAGGTGACTGCCGCGGGCAGCTGTACCCCGTACCCTACCAGCCTCACTCGAATTGTCCAAAAGGTACAGATGATGTTTACAGTTACCTACATGATATCTGGCACGCGATTAAGATATCTCTTCTGGAATCTAGGGTTTCTTATTATCAATGATAACTGAATTATATTAGGGAGTTCATTTTTTTTCTTAAATTGATGTCATAAGCAGGATACACATTGTGGGTATTTTTTATTTCGCTACCAAAAATCACTTTTCAATAAAAAAATGTAATTGCTTTATCATTGTTAGATATTTGTCAATAACTAACGTTACGTAGTTATAATTTCATGTTCAAATATATAAATGAATAGGTATATGTTTTTTAACCCATAACAAATAAAGTTGACAACTTTGCACGTATTTATTTGAAATTAATATAAATAATAAAAGGTTAACCACGAAACAATTCTATTTACCCGAAGAGAAACGAAGGTTACGTGTTTGGGTCGTCCGCTATAAGCTATTAATGCTTTTTTGAACGAACGCCTCAATCGATTTTCAAGTTTGATGGTTCAAATTATTCAGTGAACGCCCGAGTGTTTTGAAACAATTTGAGCCAAAAATACTGACCCGTTATTAAATAGAATGTGTTTAACCAATTTTCAAAAAGCTTTGTAACGCTGTTTTGAGTAAACGGCTATATCAATTTTTACGTTTGATGGCTCAAATTATTCGGTGAGATCCTGTGAGTGTTTTGAATCAATTTGAGTTACAAATATTGAGTGTCAGTTAAGTTAAATTTATTTAATCGATTTACTAAAAAAGATTAATCGATTGGACGACTGAATAAATTTTTAACTTAAAAATATTTTATTATTCGGTAAGATCTCGTGAGATTTTAAAAAGAATTTTAGTTCAAAATTCTGGCAAATTACGGCGTAAAATGTGTTCAATCGATCCGCTAAAAGGTACTAACGATTTTTTGAGCGGATGGCGTGATCGATTTTTAACTTTGACGGCTGTAATTACTAACAATAAGTTAAATCTTGTGAATCTTTTGAAACAATTTGAGATAAAAGTACTGAAAAAAAATTGTTATAATTTAATTATCTCGATTATAAATGAATTTTAAATGACATAATGTGTTAAAAAAACAAAAAAAAAAAATGTATGTGATCATATATTATGCACATGAATTCTTAATATTTTAAAAACCAAAAATGATATATGTTGTAAATGTTATTATTTTGTAAATTTAGAAAAACATATTTATATTTCATATCATTAATTCCGTCTTGATGTTTTCACTCCTATCGTCGGGTCTTAAGAAGACAAAGACACCATAGTTTTTTCGAGGAGGGCACATTTCGGCGGCATTATGAACTTTTATTTTTTATCTTTCTTTATTGAGCATTAATACATTCTGCCACATTGAAGGGCATTAATATTAAGGCTACATGATTCATTCACACAATATGTACATACAATTAATATCAATAATAAAGAAAAAGAAATATAACAAAAATAAAATAAGTAAATTGGTATTCCTGTGTACAAAAAAAAAAAAAAAAAAAAAAAAAAAAAAAATGAAATAATAGATAAAAGCTAGATGAAATTAAAGTAAATAAATCACATTCACACCTATGTAAAATATTTACATTCACCCAGGGGACTCTGAGTCATGCCTTATTCCCCGACGTGGAAGCCAAGGCAGGACTCCAGGAGATCCTAGTGCTTCTCTCACAGCCGCGTCACTGTTATTTGAAACCAGTGGAAACTGATGGAGGGCACTATCGCAACAGACGCTCATGTCTTGAGTGGAGAATCTGGCCATTCCCAGTACTCCAATATATACATATTTACAAAAGGTCGCGGGGCCACTGCCGTTTTAACCTCCGGGGAGGATTGTAGGGATGGCTGGAGCTAGATAGGGATTGTGCTACAGGATTTAGATGATGAGTGAGTTTCTGGTGAAATTTGAAAAAATTTTCTGAGATTGGGTCAATAACAAATGGGATATGAAGGTCATTATGGAGGGTTTTGTTGGATACATAGAAGGGAGCATCGACTATTGCTCGGAGGATTTTAGACAGGAAGGATTGAATGCGATTGATGATAGAAAGTTTTGCTGTCCCCCACAGTTCTATTCCGTAGGTCCAAATAGGTTTCAGGATTGTCTTGTAGATTAATAGTTTGTTGTCGACTGAAAGTTGAGATTTTCTGTTCAATAGTCTATATAGTTGTCCGTATCGTCTGTTAAGTTGTTGTCTTTTAAGTCTGGTGTGTGGGTTCCATGTTAGTCTTTTGTCTAGAATAAAGCCAAAATACCGAACTGTGTCGGACAGAGGAAGTGGTATGGAGTTGAAGTAGACTGGTGGACATGAATTGCGTCGAAGGGTAAAAGTAATATGTTTGGATTTGGATTCATTTACTTGGATTCGCCACTTATTACACCAGTGTTCAATAAGAGAGAGGTGACTTTGTAGGTTTAAGGATGCTATTTCAGGATCTGGATTGGAAGATAAGATGGCTGTGTCATCAGCGAATGTTGCCCGGAGTGTTTCAAGAAGACGAGTAGGAATATCAGCGGTAAACAGAATGTAGAGGACGGGACCCAAGACGCTGCCTTGAGGAACTCCCGCCTTGATTGAATGACAGTTGGAGGATTCTGTACCATAGCG
Organism: Nezara viridula; assembly: GCA_928085145.1. Lineage (NCBI taxonomy): Eukaryota > Metazoa > Arthropoda > Insecta > Hemiptera > Pentatomidae > Nezara > Nezara viridula. The sequence goes on along the minus strand of OV725077.1, from coordinate 148,631,776 downwards.
AACTTGAAAGGAGCGGTCAGAGAGTAGGATCGGAGGATAAGATATAAGGAATGGTGTAGATGGGATTTGAGCTTGAAGAGCAGTCCGGCGTGACATACCCGATCAAAAGCTTGCGCAATGTCCAGGAATGCCCCCGAACAATACTCTTTACTTTCTAGGGCTGAGGAGATGTGGTCAACAAGTCGGAGTCCTTCTGGACAGTGGAATGTGGAAGCGAAATCCGAATTGGTGGGTTGGAAGGTTTTGGGATTCTATTATGGGTAGGATTCTTTTCAGTAGGATTTTTTCAAAAATTTTGGAAAGGATTGGGAGTAGGCTAATTGGTCTATATGATGATGTATTATTGGAAGGTTTGCCTGGTTTCAAGAAAAGGACGTTGGTGGAATGTTTCCATAAGAGAGGAAAATGGGTAGTTCTTAGGATGCAGTTGTATATGTATGTGAGGAATATGATTGCTTTGGGTGGTAGTTGATGAAGGATCTGTGGGGTTAGAAGGTCGTATCCAGGAGATTTGCGGGACGATAGTTTTTCTAAATGATATTTGACCTCAGATGGATGAACTGCTTTTGGTGGTAAAGAGAGTGGAATTGGTAAAGAAAGGAATTCTCCTACTATTGTAGTGTGGGTCGGATTAGATTCGGGATGAGGAGTAAATGTCCTGGAAAGGTGTTTGGCGAATTCCTCAGCTTTGTCTTCACCAGACGCCGCCCAGGAGCCATCACCTCGACGGAGGGGATGGGAAGTATTATGGGTTTTTAGGATTTTTTTGGTGATATTCCAGAGGGAGTTGTCGTGAGCAGAGAGGGAGGTAATGAAGGAGTTAAATCATTGGGATTTGAAGTTGGATAATGCATGCTTTAGTTGTTTACAGAGATAGTTATAGGAGCTGCGGTCAGTGAGATATCTGGTACGTTGCCATAACAATCTGGCACGGCGTTTGGTATGGATTAGGTCGAGGATGTGATGAGGTAATTTATTTTTCTTTGGAGTTCTAGGGGAATGATTAGGAGAGGAAGCAGTCCAGACTGCTTGTTCAATGATGGTGGTTAAGGAATGTACAGCATTGTCAAGGTCTTCTGGGGTTTTCAGGGTTATTCTGAGGTCAATTTGATCGGAAAGAATTTGATGGAAGAGTTTCCAGTTGACTGGGCCTCTGATGAAGGACGGTGGAGAGGGTTTAGAAATAGGAGCTAGTGATACTTGGAATATTAATGGACTGTGGTCTGAGGAAATCATCAAAGCGTGCAATGGAATAGTTTACGGGACCTAAACCACTATGGATGAAGAAATCAAGGATATCGGGAGTACAATACGGTTAGGATCAGTGGGCCAGTAGGTAGGAGAGTTCGGGGGAGCGAGATTAAACTGTTGGGAGTTGAGTGTAGACAGCAGTGTTCGACCATGAGAATTCGTAGTTCTTGAACCCCATTGCTGATGCTTGGCGTTTAAGTCTGCACCCAGGATGAAATGAGGGGGCGGGGTGGCCGAATGGGCTACAGTGGCTTGTGATGGAGGAGGAATATAAGGAATGAGATGTTGATGAGGTTGTAGAGAGTTTTTACATTATGAGGGATAGGGTGTTGGAGTTGGGATTGGGGTTCCTGTTGCGGCAGGGCCTCACAGTTATCAGTCAGGACTCTACCCCCTAATAACTGTAGAAGTAGATACTCTAGAGTCTACTATTTTAGCTGGCCCTCTTCTGGGTTTAGAAGTTTCTTCTGGGATCCGGGGTTTACGAAATTTAGTTTTGATGTTTTATACACCTGGCAGCCCTTGTAATTAGCAGGATGTCCTTCTAAGCATAAAGCACATACTGCAGGAGTAGTTTTCAATTTCTTGCACTCACCAGTCTTGTGTGACTCTCCGCATTTCACGCATCTTGGAATGTTGTGGCAGTATGTTTTCGTGTGTCCATATGCCTGGCAATTATGGCACTGGACGATTTCTCTTTTAGTATATCGTTTTTCAACCTTGACACTTGTATAATATAATCTATTGATTTCATATATTTTTGATTTTGTATCAGAGTCGCTATAGGACCTCCCTTCCCAAGTGAAGGCTCCAGGCCAACTGACTACGTTGGGCTAGGTACTTATGGCTACGAGATAAGGACAGTCCTCTGTACACCAGCTTCACTTCGCACAACTGTACACAATAAATAACAACAGTACTCATTGTGGCATTAGTATATATTATGGTCCAGGTGTTTAGTTAACACACAGTCACAATTTTATTAAAAAATAGCACCAATTTCCTAACAAAATGTAAATATGTCTAAGAGACGAGGTGACAGTAGTATATCGTAATCTAGCGCATGCGCAGACCTGATTATGAATTTAAGAATGAAAAGTTTCAAACCAGGGAACAAGGATGAAAACATGGTACACACCAATGCAAGTACAATTGTAAATGATTTACGGTTTTTTTAATTCTGCTTTCGCTTGCACAGTTTTTAAGATGAGGGGAGTAATAAAATATCTTGGGCGGAGAGATTCAAGCGCTATCAACCTTGGGAAAGTGGGTACTCATGAGCAGGCAGATCGCTTATCTTGTGGATATAGAAAATCATCATTTACTTTATAAAAATGAATCGTTCGGTAGTTTCTCAGCGTAGCTTTGGCCTGTAAAGTTTTCAAAAATTAAAAAAAAAAAACCTAAATTACATCATAAGCGGTGTATTTTTTGAACAGTTTTATCAGTCTTGAGGCATCCAGAAGAATGACTCATAAAAACCGATTATATATCGTGGTAAAGTATATCAATTATATCAGAGTTAATACTTGAAAAATTACATATTTTACGTCATAAGATACTCGAGAAATATTTACAGGAAAGTGTTCCGGTGGTGGATGTGCATGAAATACTTTGCTTGACAGAAATTGTTTGTCTCTTTCAAAAATTATTCACCTTTTGTGGGCAAGAAAATAAACCATTTTTCACTAATTTACATCAAACTGTACTGTGGTTTACGGTCAGAAGCCACTGATGTATTGGTAATTGGGCAGCAGTTGTTTTTCTGGACACTGTCCGGTTATTCAGATTTTTGAAATAATTGCTATTTTAAGATTAATTTAAAGCACTGCTCATTTATTTTGGAGCTTTTGTTTGCTAACTAGATCAAACATAGGAGACGTTTTTGAGCTCAAAGGGGGAAAAAAACTTAATTTTAAAAAGGCGAAAATCCGAAATAAATTTGTTTGTTGAATTCGACCTTTTTATAGAATCCCATTATTTATATTTAGTTACTTATGTATATATTTTCACATATAATGGCTAGGCTTAGCATGTAAATGTAGAAAGGCAATATTAATAATACCTGAATTAGTTATCGATTAATCGACGTTTGGGAGATATAATGCTATGTGCGAACAGTAATTAGTGAGGATAACATAAAGTATATGTCGCGTGAGAGGCCCCTGTTCCTGCGACCTGTCTTATATCGACTCCTCGCATTGCTCCCAACATTATATTATTTACCTTCCTTATTTATTCCATTATTTATTGCGGTAATTATAGCTGTTTCAGTTAGGGCGAGAGGGTGAGTTACACCCAACTTCCTGTTTGCTATACTACAGAAATCTTCTAAAAAATCTTAATAGGAATTCATGTTGAATTTAACAAATTTAAAATTATTCAACAGTACTCGGAAGTCTTTAGAGGTAGATAGTAATGTAAAGCACAAGGGTAATGTTTTTGCAGAAGCTGGTTAAGATGGATGGAACAGTGGCAGCATTACGCAGTTGAGTTTTAAATTAAATAATATTTGGCATTCAAAAGAGTTAAATTAAATTTTTCATACCTATAGTGGCTTCAAAAATCATTACTGGGACAAAGAGAATATACTCACAAAAAAACAAAACACGAATTTACTTTATGCACAGTAAACTTTTCCTGTAATTACTTTCACGTATGCAAAAAAATTAAATAATTCTTCTGGGATAAATATTTTATTACTTATATATTCTGCTTACATATTCAACGATCCGTGGCTCTGATCATTATTAGGAATATTTTCTTTCCTATTGTTCCTAAGTATTGCCTTTTATTTGTCATTAATAATTTTTTATGTTGCCATTTTTTAAATATCTGTTTACATCTTTTCTATTTAGGAACATCTTAACCTTGGGTGCACTGTTATTCTGTTGCAGACTGATCTATGATACATTCAATGCAACAATGCAATTATTGCAAGAGTCTCACCTACATCATCTCTACCGTTGATTTCCAATATACGAAAATATATATTAAAAAATCAACTTCAGCTATGGTCGTTAGTGAAAATACTGTGATGTGAACACCGCATTAAACATTTATTTCCTATAAAATCATTTGAAATAGGATCACATTTTTTTCTCGTACTATTGTTGATACAGTTGAAAAGAATTCAGGAATACCATTGAAATTATTATTGAACTGTCGGCCTCACCTCGAACTTGGACAGCCGAGATATAAAAGGAGATATTGCAGTTTTTCCACCTTTGATTGATTCTATTCATAATGTGGAATTATTTCGTGCAGATCATGACTTATTAGTAATATACTAAGTTCTAAGCTCTTTTGTCTATTAACGTGAAGCGTGCAATGCAACCTGAGATTTGCGGT